>CAJNOL010000552.1:30041-124242 GCA_905250125.1 Rotaria sordida | reverse complement strand
CCTAAGTAGAGTTCAGTCAATGATATGAACAATTTCTAGATAAAAAACCAGTTTCTATATAGTTTTTCATTTACGATTTGCATGAAGAAACGTGAAAAAACTTACGTAAGGCGAGTAATTATACGTTGCATATCCTTTTATTCTATTTCGCTATCCTTTATTTAATAACATAAGGAAACAAAGCATAGTTAATGCACTATCCGTTAAAAGGCGAGAGCGAGATGCCACTTCATATACAGCAATAAAAGAAGACTCTATCATTAACGTCAACAGATGTCACTCTATGACGTTAACTCGTCTGTGCTTTTTTATTGGTTTGATTCGTCCTCTTTGATGGTTTCCTTTTGATCTTCTCTGTTGTTGTTTCTATTAAATACTGTTGTTGATTTTTTTTTGTAGAACTCACATATATTTTCGAAAGAAGTAGTGAGTATAAGTTTAAACAGGTTTTTGTAGTTCTCTAACCTCTTTGGTCCTAGTGACCGGATGCGGAGGGGGAGGCGAAATGAAGGCCAAAGATCATTGAGTACGCTTCCATTGCAATGGAGAACAACAGATGTAAAATGTTTCTTCCAGAATTCCCTAGCAATAGAAAAAACCCTGATGAATGACATTAACAAAAAGATTTAGTCTGTTCTAGAATATTTTAGAAGATTCAAAAGCCTTTCTCAAGATTTGAATCGCTGGAATATGTTTGTGAATGTTCTGAATAGTGCATCTCGTCATACGATCAACATAAAAAGCCCAAATTGATCAAGTTATAAGTTCGAGAAATAATTAATATCAGTAATCTGTGTTTATCCAAAAATCTGATGGTGCGTTGAGATCTATTGTAGATATAATTGACACGTACAAAAGGCTTATTTGCCAATTAAATCAATCATTAGAATAATAATAATGTTAAATTAACAAAAATGAAATACGAAAATGAAAAACAACGAGCGAACAAACAACAAGGAAAGCAAAAAGACAAAAGTATCAGTAAAAACAAAGAAAAAGTTGTATACGAAACGCTGAGATAAATAAGACAGAATGTTTCTCTAGTGAACGATTGTTCTTGGAAAATAACCATAGTCTGCTAGAGACTTTTCACTTGATGTATTTTCTATTAGTATAATGAGACCAAAGAATACATATGAGTTTCACATTTAAGTCTCAAAGGCACTGCTCTGGCACGTTTTCTTGAAAAACATTATTATTATTATTCTACTTTTGGTTGTTATTAGTTATTTGTTTCATTTCTTTTGAATAAAATATATTAACAACTATATCCATCAACTTTATCCATCTATCACAACGACAAGATACAATAAGCAACTTTATGTGAGCTTTCATATTACGGAACAGACTAAAATCCCTAGCTTCTATATCATTTATCTCATGGAATTTACAGAGACTGAAGAGTTTTATATATTTTCGATCAATGATCTCATAATTCGTAGAGAATTTGGCCATATAGCATACGATAGGGATGCAACGGTGACGGTGGATCGGTGACACTAGTGGGCAATACACTGGTGATACGATAAACTGGTGTAACTATACACCGTAATAATACTAAGCAGCTGCTAAAAAAAATACTTGTGAGTGTAATTATTTGGTTAGGAGCTGCTTATCTTGCATAAATAATGATATCTTGCATAGCTTGATTGAAGGTTCTCGCGGTCGAAGAAGCAGAATCTATAAGTATTTTCTTAAAATTTTTGAGCTTATCTCTTGTTAATAGGGATCTATCTTATGTAAATTATAGTTTCGTACAATGTTCAAGAGAACATTTCCAGGATCGAAGAATACGAATTTAGGAAGATCTTTCGAATTCGACGTTTTTGCAAGTCATCAATACAGATTCACTTTCATCGGTCCCAAACACCATTGATCAAACTTCATACATATTCTTTATTTTCTTACAATAGGCTTTTCCTGGCCGAAAAATATAAACTCACAAAGTTTCCATTACTTATTACTAGATAACTGACCAATAACAGTACTTTCCTCTTCACCTTCCCTGTTCGTTGCTACATCATTTACTGATGTTATTGATCTAGCTATTCGCCTAATCACATGTTGTCACGATTATTTTATATAATCAATTAACTTTCTCATTGTTTTTGAACTTATCAGTGTATTCAAATAAATCTCTATTGGTCAGTATAAGCAGAATTAATTAGCGGAGTGAAGAAATATAATCTCTCACTGCATCGGTAGAATAACACATCAATACAATGTTGCTCTGGCGAAGTTATAAATTAGTAAAGCGTTCCACAGTAGACAAAACACCCTTCCACTAGTCACAGATTATACTGCTTATGATCTTATTCGATCCAACTCATAACATTCTATGTATAGTAGCGTCGCACGTCTAAACTGATGCTTCCGGTGCACCGATGGACGGTGAATCGTCGATTTACTGTCACTGTGACATCCCTAACAAACAATTTTCTTGCAAAATAAAGGTATTAGACTCAATGATGATACATTCCTACACTAAACGAAAAGTAAGATGTCTCTTTCTGTCTAATTCGTTTGGGATATCTGCCAAAAAAGATGATGCAAATGGATTACAAAATAATTGAAAATTTCTATATGTTATAGAAGAGGTTTATTTAAACAATCTATCAGGATGTATGAGCGTCGAACATTTTAACAAGTGTGTGGGTGTACTCCACTCCAGCTTCCACTCATAGTAGACTCTGATAAACTCTCGCGTAACAATTCATACAAATTAATAAAAGCTGATTTATTTTATGAGTCATTATTTATTGAATTACTTTGTAATCCATTTGCATCATCCTGTGGAATAGTGGATATTTTATATTTTAGATGTTTTTCTATAATGTATAGTCGGACGACTAACATCAGACAATGTAGTTAAAGATGAGTTCATCACTATAAAGAAGTATTTACTTCATTCAATTTGTTCAATGAGTCGCATCTATATAGTTTGTTCTGTGAACTCTTCGAAATATTATATTTTAATATATCATAGATTTTTCTGTTTGAATCTTTATATTCAATCTCTATATTTTAAAGTTCTACTGTGTTTTAAGCTACAAATCCTCAGCCATAGCTATGATTGAAGAGTAGTGCAACAATATTCTAACACATTTTTGCAGCAAAGCAAGAACTGATTAAGTTAATCAACAGTATCATGGTATTTAAATGTTAATCGTTTATATTTCTTTCTCGTTATTGTATCATCAGTCTGTATGTCTTTTCTGTTGCAATCATTGTCTATAAGACAAATCCATTTGATCATAAGGAAATTTATTGTCATTTCCTAACTAGTTTCATAAGATTCGTATTATCAAAAAAGTGATTTTTTTCTACGTCAGGTACACTTATTTTTAGCCAAACTATTTAAAAAAACCTGCTTTTTCGATCTATTTAGATTGAAAGAAAAAGAATCGCTAAATTCTGAATTAACTATAAAATAAATCTATTTTCTCTATTGTTCAGCATATGAAATAATGGTCACCATTTCTGATGGAACTATGGAGAAAAACTTTTTTTTCTTCTATCCTCGTGCGAATGATAAAGTAATAGCACGACGAACGATAAGAAGAAGAATGAACGAAAATATTCTCTTGCATTCCAAGTGTGACATTATTATGAGGAAAAATTGGAAATCTTATATCCATAGAGGAGATGCAGAAAAATATGAAGGATACGGTGAAGATAGGCCATTATAATCAGAAAACAAATATGAGAATATATGTTCAGTTTAGTAGGATAAAAATAATTTGAAATAATAATATAGATAGTATTGATGGTGTTACTTATCAAGATACTGTTAGAGCGAGATCAAAGATAGAGAATATCAAGTTTATCTTGATACATGAGAAAAAGAAGAATAAACAGAAACTATATATATACAAGACAAAGAAAAAAAAACGAATAGTCAATGAAATTATCAGTGTATGTATATGAATGCATTGATGTATTGAAACATATCAATGAAAGTAATAAAAAAATTCGCAAAATAAGAAAAATGACAAGACAGAATATTCTAACATATACTAAAATAGTGATCAGGGAATTTCACCATAATGAATTATTATTGCATCACAGACAGATGGAATAATATCGTCCTATTCAATAAATATTTTAAAAATTCTTCTGAATAATGGTAAAAATCATAAATAAATTCAGCGGGTTTTTTTTTTCAGTACATGAATCGAAAGCCTGACATTGATGATGATTGGGATGCATCCCACGACGATAGATTTCCACTTGATAAAGACTGTATCGATATGAATACAGTCATTGTTGACCGAAAATAAGTGAAGAATAAGTCACTGCCAACAACAATAGAACTACTTAACGATCACCCACTTTTGATACCAATTGGCAATAATGAACAACTGGATTTACATTTAACGTCGTCTTCTGACTATAGGTATGTTGTTACTAAGTAGAGTAATGATTCAGCGCGTTACAATATTAGGAAATGTTCCAAAAGTTGAGTCTCTCTAATAATATTATATAACCGTAGTTTGGATCAAGCTTTATTAAGAAACGTTTTCATATAACATAGATCATCGTTAGAGTGTTTATGACGGAGGATAAACATGAGACATCTATCTTACTACATAGTTTTTCGCACCATAGATATAATTAAATACATCAACTTAATGAAGAACAGTCAACTTTGATAGTACTATTGAAAACTAGATTTTTTTTCAACAACTAATAATCATTTCATATAGGTAACGACGGAGAGTACACACCATAGAATAGTTGCCAATAAATTTACTTTTGTAACACATTCAAAAAAAATTGACTCCCTTTATTTGGAAGCTTATACAAAAGATCTCGAGTAGAATGGTCGATTGAAGATGGAATTTAAAGTAAATATCTAAAGAAAAACAGTAAAACTTATTTCGACACAACGCAGTTATATCGAAAAAATTCTGACAGTTCGAGACAATTCGTTCAAAGATATAAAGAATTAGCGCTTAGATATCAAATACATTTTTTACATAAAAAAAAATAATTAAACTATGTTGTATCATGGTATATATAGCAATAAATGATGGTTACACCATTTTTCACTCAAGTAACTTTCAGTCTGAATCGAATGTTCAGATCGAAATGTTGATGTTCCATTTTCTCTATCTACCATCATGACTGAATGTACCGCTCAAATTTATAGACTTGATCAATCTTGGTGAGTTTCAAAGTGGTGACATCTGAATAATAATTACTTTTCATATTTCCAAAAAGATCGAAATTGAGAGAAGAACTTTTCTGCCTTGCTACGAAATAGAAATTGTGAATTTTAAAAATATTTTCTTTCATTGAAAAGAATGAAAACTATCAGATATATATAAGCAGAAAGCTTTTTTCGAGTGGATGATGAAAAACAAGACCCTCACATGTTCTGAAACTCTATTCAAGACAATATTTCTTTACTGAATATGAAAATACCGTTAACAAAAATATGCAAGAATTTATAGTTTGTAGTCTTCTCAATTCTAAAAACAAATAATTTTAAACTTAAAAAATTCTTTGAAATTCTATATAAATATATGTCTTAATCTGTAAATAACATCAAGCACATATTTAAACATCAGTATCTTGTCACGTGATTGTCTTTAGTCTAGACCTAAAACATTAGATTTTCTCATTTATCTACTTTCTCTCATAGAAAATTCACAACATCACCATCTCTGGTAGTGTCTGAGTCTTCTTGGTCATTTGGTGTCGATTGGAGTGACAAACCTCATTCTACTTCTCACTGCTGGCTTCCTTATTGGTCAAACATTTCTTTCAGCGTTTCTTCGTGTGCCTATGTATCATGTACAATCGCTCAACCGATTAGTGCTGATACATGCGTTCAATGTGGTTCGTGTACAGTATATCCATCCACAAAGATCATATCAATGACTTGCAAAAAACGGCCGATATTCATAATTACATTCCATCTTGCCGTCCATCATTTTCTGACAGCACTATAGCAGATGACTACAGGGAACGTGATCGACATCACTGATCGTTCATTCCAACACTCGTGAAGCCATGTATACGACGCAAACGAAAAAATATGCTACGAAAGGTTACTCTTGACAATGAAAAAAGTTTGATTATTCCAACAAAGTCTCATACGTCCCATATTAGCACGAAATCAATCCACATAATGAAAAGTTCAGATTCAAAACTACTTAAGCCTTCAAGCGGTCTCGTATGTCTATGGTGTTCAAGCGGTTGCCATCTTCGATGCTTGGAAAGCATCAACCATGATGATGATCAGAACAAATGTGATTACGGCAAATTTAAGTAAGTTCAATTGTCAGATAAATTTCAACTTTTTCGTTGCGCTTGTTCTTACAGAAACATCATTATTCGTCCGCAATGGTTACATCGTGTGAGTAGCTCTCCATCACGTTTTCAGGTCCGATTTTCCGATGATATTGATGAGAGCAACTCTTTATTGACACCTCTAATTGTCTTTATAAACAAACTTTCAGGTGGTCAAAAAGGGGAAACTATCTATCGTCAACTTATTTCATTATTAAATCCACGTCAAATTTTTCTGCTCGAAAATGATACAACTGTAAAGCAAGCTCTCAGTATTTATGCATCCTTGCGCAACACTCGTATCAACATTTGTGGTGGTGACGGTACTATTGGATGGATACTCAGTGTTCTTGCAGATATGTATACATCATTGAATAATCCACCGGTAAGTATTTGTCCTTTAGGTACAGGCAACGATCTCTCACGTGTATTGGGTTGGGGTCGGTATTACAACAAGAAACGACTCGTAACTATGCTGCAGCAAATTCCCAATGCGCAACCAATTGTGCTCGATCGCTGGCAAATCACTTTTGAACAATTAGCAATAACAAATCCTATCGAAGAATCTCAAAATCTACGTCGATGTTTATCATATTTTCTGGATCATCCAAAGTTTGTGCGTGAAACTGATCGGTCATCTTATCAAAATTATCGAGCTTCTCTCAATGTTCGCTTTACTAATTACATAAGTTTTGGACTAGATGCAGCTGTTGTACTTGATTTTCATGACAGACGAATCCGTCATTCGTCGAAATTTACGTCACCATTCAAAAATAAGCTTATTTATCCGAACACTAGTCGAAAATATGTTCGAGAGTTTGCCTTGTGGAGAGCATGGAATTTAACGCCATACATGCGACTGTTTTGTGATGGTGAAAACGTGACCAATTCAATACGCCATTGTTATACTGTTGTTCTATTGAATATTCCAAGATATGGATCAGGAACTCATCCTTGGAGTAGAATATCATCAACCACTATTCGAAATCAAACTGATAGATTTGATCAGATCAGGTCGAGTACATTTCAAAGCCCTGATTCATCTGATTACATTCCAAAAGATAGCAGATTTACAACGTCATATACATTCAATACCATCATATCAACTACATCATCTACCAATACTGAACAAATTGGAAAACAGGATATTAGTGAACGAAAAATTGAAGTACTCGGATTAGACTCGATGCAGATGGCCTTAATTCATATTGGCTTTCGAGGTCATCGCATTGCTCAATGCAGTGAAGTTCGTATCGAACTAATTCGTTCGATGCCGGTACATATGGACGGTGAACCATTCTATCTTCCTCAATCTATCGTAGTCAATATCGCTCATGCAGGTCAAGTACTAATGTTGAGAAAAGAGACTAGCTAAATAAAAGCACTTTATCGAAGTAATGCTGGATGTTTTTTTTCTGGTCCCATGTCTTTTGATAAAATCATTTTGTATTTTTTACTAGTTGAAGAAAATAAATTCTTAAAATAAAAAAATTCAGAGTATCATAAAGATACTACGCTAAATCATCTTCATTCTACTATCTATTTCAAATAAAAACAGGACGATTAACTGATAAGTGTGCATTTTATATGTAAAAGCTGTGAGCTGCTACTATTTTCAGTTATTTACTATTCGAATAGAATGATGGGAAATATTAATTCATAATAGTAAATCGCAATTGATCAGTCTTTCTTATTGGATAGTTTTTTGTATCTTCGTATTCATTCTGAAAATAATTTAGAACAAGTTCTTATAGTCGATCTTGAATGTCAATTTGATTTTTCGAACGAAAAACTACTAAAAACGAAAGCGTAGATATTTTGAGTAATTGTAATCATCAGAATATTGATAAAAATATTAGGATTTAACAATTATGATCATTTATCTAAAATTAAGTATGACAAAGTGAACGTACATTTCGATGTAGCACCATTGACAAGTACATCGAACGACTATTTGGTTAATAGAAGTAGTTCGAAGAAAATAAGCCAATATTTTTCTTAAAAAATATAATTAACTGTTGATCATGTTATTCGAGGAATGATATTGTTTATCCTAGGAAAGAAAAAGATTAATCAAAAGCGCCAAGACTAAGAAATCGTATACTCACTTGAGTAGCTACATTTGGGAAAGTTTGAATAATATGATTGCTGTTTATATCGGAGACATTGACTATCAACATTATTCAATTGTTAGTGGACCGATTTTCTCATTTTATAGATCTCGTATAGTTGTTGATGTAATACATGTTTTTTTTCTTGCAGATTAATTATTTTTGTCTACTTGTCCTTGTAACCTGACCTGTATAAGTATGCTTAAAACAAGTTTAGCCTGATCCATGAAGGTAGAATAGAACTCTATCTACACCCTGATTCAACTTCATCGGGTAATAGAAGTAAAAAAAATCGAAATAAATTTAATTGTATGTCATTCTTTTGAAAAAACTTATGCTACAAAAAAGTTGATACATTTTTAATGAGTCTGTTAGAATCTTGACTATTTGTAAGGTTGCGTTGCTCGTAAGTTTTAGACTTTACTGTTGAAATTCGATCGAATAGATTCAAATAAAATGAAGTATCAATTTTTGACTATTATAGAATAATTCTACGAGTAAAAATGATGTGAGAAAATTCAATTAAGGAATCTCTACAAGATTAGATTTATAGTCTTGAAACTTTTATTATAATTGTTTAATAAGTAACGCGCACTCGTATGAGACACACTTAATTACCATCAAGATAAATTAGACAAGATGTCTTTAAAAATAAAATGAGACGGATAAATAAAGTCAAGTTTTTCGTGCAACAATATATTTAATAACATCTTTAATTGTTTCTGAGCCTATTGGCCAACAATCGTCTACTAGTTGTAACGCTTGAGTTAAAAATTGTCGAAGACGATGTCGAGTAGCATCAATACCAAGTAGTGATACATATGTAACTGTATTGTTTTTAACATCAAGTAATGTTGGCTTTCCAATAGCGTCACCTCCTTCAACATCTAACAAATCATCGCGCATTTGAAACATAATACCCATTAAACGACTCAATTCTCGAATATGCAACAATTCCTTAGTCTGTTCATCTGATGGTGGATTGGCAAGAATAACCGGCATGATCATAACTGCTTCAATTGTCTTACCCGTCTTAAACCAAGCAATTCGATCAAGTTTATCAATTTGTCTATTATCTTGCCCAATACCGACACGTGCTGCACGTAAATCCATCATTTGTCCTATGCAAAGATCATGCATCAACATAGATATTTCGCTAACAACTCGATTGACACATTCAGGTAAAAATCCGTTTCTGATAAGACCATGATTAATTAAACCCATACTAATTGCGATAAGATCAACAGCGGCCAATTGAGCTCGACCTTCGCATAAATTAAATGGTATATCATTATTAATTATTGTTTTATGAAGAGATGGTTGACCTCGTCGTAAATCGCTATTATCTTGAGCAGGAAGATCATCAAATATTAATGATGATGTATGCAAATATTCAATGCCACAAGTCAAAGGTAATATTTGACTTGGTTCAATTTCGTACAAGTCAGCAACCATTTGCATTAATAATGGTCTTAAACGTTTACCGCCAACTTTGACACTATAATTCATTGCTGATATTAAAACTTCTTCCTCGACAATAGTTTCACCTTGACTATGTAATGGGAGAATATTTAATGCATCCTCTATTTTTATTATATTTTCACATACATATGTTTCTAATTTTCGGTTTATTCGTGCATATTTAATACTCGAAGCATCTAATAATCGGAAAAAGGTTTTTTCAGGATCAGTAATTATAGGAAATTGTTTACGCAGTTTATGCCAACAATAATCATACAAGAGTCTGTTGTCCGAACAAAATATATTAAGAAACTGAATAAATGATGTTTCACCACCAGTCACCTCAATTGAACGCAATGCCCGAGCAATACGACGACCTAGAAACGCACCTGTTTGACTATCACGATTGCTTGATAAATATATATCTGAGCAAAGATTGAGGAATGTATTAAATGGATTAAGTAAACTATTAGCAATTGGTTGTTTATGTCTGATTAATGATGCATAGTATGTAAAAGGAGTGACCGATTTTGATTTAATATCATCATTAAAATCTCTACAATCGTCTGTCAATTGTCCTAAAAATGGTATTATCCAAAGATGTTCACTTTCTTCACGTGCTGTACTCATATCAGCGAGATGAGTTGTGCATGTATAAGTAAAATGTGACTTGAGAACAGATCCTAAATTATTAAACAATATTCTTCTTCGAAAAATGATACATATATAATAACTAACCGAGATATAGTTGCTCGTCATCGTAATATTGATCAATTTCTTTTTTATCAATCCGCTGCGAACGCAAGAGAAGAGCCAATTCATTGAAAGATTCATACATTATATTATTTGATTTTGTCAATATCAAAAGATTATCAAAGGATTCAATAAGCATTGATGTGAATGGAGTCTTTGGTAATTGACTTCGATCAAAATTTGTGCCACTTAAGAATTGTTCCATAATATAAAGCCACTTATCTATTGTTTCAACTGGTGTCAATAGGTGGTTGGTATCATTATCAAAGATGAGGAAATGATGTAATGGTATATTATCCAAATTATGAATTTCATCTTGTAAACAATCGACTAGAGCATATGCAACACCAAAATAAAAGCCTATTTGAAGAGCATTAAATAATTGTTCATTGATCAGTTCAGTATTCATCGGTAAACAACCAGTTGTGACCATTGTTTCAGCAGATTTCCCGA
Organism: Rotaria sordida; assembly: GCA_905250125.1. Taxonomy (NCBI): domain Eukaryota; kingdom Metazoa; phylum Rotifera; class Eurotatoria; order Philodinida; family Philodinidae; genus Rotaria; species Rotaria sordida. The sequence goes on along the minus strand of CAJNOL010000552.1, from coordinate 113,167 downwards.
GATACATAAGTCCAATACCAATCGTTGTACGAACAAGACGACTAAAAGCTCCAGCTTGTGTACATATCATAGGCATGGTTCTTAACATATCACGCCATTGTTCTAACAACCAGGTCCATTGATCAATATTTGTTTCTGGAGAAAATAGATCCATATTTAGTTTGATTATTGAAGAATCACATTCAAAAAAACAAAGAGAAGCTATTTTCGAAATCGATGATATCGTATTATCCTTTGTAGTTGTTGTTAGTGAGATAAACAAGATTGCTACTGACTTCAGGAACAAATGCAAAAGATAAAAAAATTGTTTATCAACTTGTTGTGTACTTTGTAATGCATTGTGTCCGAACGTTTTGCCAAAGCGAAGGAGCATAAAATCATCGCTTGTATTTTGTAAAAGACTTTTATATGCTTCTTTGATTTGATGAAAAATTAATACTCTTCCTAAGAAATTATTACTTGTTTGAAAATCTTCTTTCGATGGAATCTTTTTCATATTATCTATTCCTATTCAATATTAAAAGAAAGATAATCATCTTAATGGTAGAATTATATAATATAGTTACATGTATTTACCTAGTTTGATCATTTCATCGATGATTTTTAGATCGGGTGTCTTCCTTTTTCGAAAGTTTCCTATAACATTGTTTAGATACTCTTTTGCTTTACTTTCAGCTTGGGTATAAGCGAGATTTAAATCAAATGAACTATCACGAAATTGGCATTTTTGATTTTCATTCAATATATTGTTCTTTGGTGTTAATTTTTCTCGAATATATGTATAATAATTTTCCAATAGTTCATTCTCGGTCAGTTGTTCTTGAGTTAGACACAAATGTCGAGCACGTTCTATTTGCATTGTATGCCATAGAGTATTCTTTTTATTTGCGTTACTAAAGATTGGTATTAAATCGTCAAATTGTTGAGAATAAATCAATCGATGAAGTTGCGTTACGTATTGATCAACATCAGCAAAAATCTGATTGATACATTGACGAACAAGATCTTCTGATATCGAATATATCTTTGAAACACGTTCAGATCGTCGAAGAAGATTCCGACGAAGATGTGAAGCATGAATTAAACGCCAGAGATCAGATTTATGAGCATACTTTTCTAATTTGTCAAGAATGTATTTTATAACGTGATGCTGTTCTTCATTTTGATTCATTTTTTAATTAGTCAACATTTAATTAGTGTCAAAACTAAAAATAAAAAAAATGAGTAACAGATTATATACATTAATTAATTAGATCAATGAGATAGTTCCTTTTAATATGAAAATGTTCTCTCAAGATTTCTTTATAGAAACTGTCATGAAAAAAGTGAATATATTCTATGAACGTACTTACTAGATTTTTTATTTCTTCGTTTTAGAAATAAAGTTAATTGCACAATTTTCCTATAGCGATCTGATAAAATTGTACGATGTGCTAGAAAAGGATTTTTAACGGAAATCTAAACGAATGCATTCATACCAGTAGCCGAACAAATGAATATTTCTCAAAATGCATGTAAATGCACAAAAAAATTGGGCGTTTTTGGATGCCAATTGCGGTTTCCAATGATCAGCACAATATGGCTGAAAAAAAAGTCGTGAAAATAATCAATTTTCCAAAATCCAACTTTTTTCACGACATTTTCACTGTCCTACGAGCAGAAGAAAATATCGGAACACGCATGTGAATCCTTAAAAAGTTGCGTTTTTTAAGCGTTTACATGCATATGGACAGTAGTGAACGTAAACGTTTATATAATTGACATTCTGTACGTGTAAACCTATACAAACCATGGTAATGTAAAATATGTACGTACACATGCTTTAAATGTACTCTTTCTGGGGATTTTCACCAACGATTTAATCAGACATGCATTTAAACTTCCAAAGAAAGGCAATTTTTTGGCGTTTAAATGTGTTTTCTGGAAGTCTTTTCTGCCTGGATAGTATTCAGATTTCCGAAATGTCATTCTTATTAAGTCATTTTACATAATATATTAATACACAAAAAGCAACTTACTATCATATTTTCGAAATTACTAACTACAGAGAAAGAAAATTCTCCGCCATGTTGCAACTCTCAAATAGAAGAGGCGGCAGTTTATAAAAGAATTACAATAAAACTCAGAAATTATCGAAAACAGAGTAGGAAAATTTCTAGAGACCTACTATAAGTACTGAGATATTATCGACATATCAATGGAAAGATATTCACAAATTTTCAAGTAAAATGCCTATGTCAAATTACGGACCAAACGTCCCAAGGAATCTCAACCTAATTGTATCATCCTGACAATCAGCATTGGGTCCTGATTATTTTTCACGAGTTTATTTTGTATCTTATCACAATTCCGTTTGTCATATCTGGGGTCTCTCCAATGGAAAAACATCATACTTTTATACTTTAAAGTACGTTTAAGTGTCATAAAGTATCTTAAAGTATCTATCAAATATCACAAATATCGAACTGATCGATATCGTACCACAGTTTGTTCAATCAAACTTCAATGGCTCTATATCATAATAGTATAGAATTGTTAGACTTTTGATCCGATTTAAATATTAAGTTAACTTTCTAAACTAGTACTTTAATCTAGGGGAGAAAATATATCATTACCTTACCAGATAACGAGTAACTGAAAATTTGTCACACCGAGCTCTCGATATGAGAAGAATATTTCCCAGGAAATAATCATTTTTAGTGACGTTTGACCAAAGGTAATGGAGGTCGAAGAATTCTAATCTCGGATCGGTTTATTAAGAAAGAATTCAGGAGAAGACTAAGAAATCGAGACATTGGTCAAAACTTAAATTTTTCATATTTTCTATGCATTCAAAAGGCGATCATCTGAAATCATTCAACCCAAATATTTAACTCATTTGAATGTTCTATTGTAAATCAAGTTTTTAACGCCAGTTACCTAATATCCAGAAAATAGTCATAAATTAACGCATAAATGTCTACTTGGATTATACTTGAAAGAGTTAGAGAATTTTTCATGGGATATTCAAAAGACAGAATATGAAAACCTAAATAAAATGAGCAATTTCAAATCCTGTATATGATTTATTTACTGAGGTTATATATTCGGACATGAGTGAAATAGGTCTTAATTTACATGTCGATAATAATAGATTTTTAATAATATATCTATTGCCATTTTCTGAAATTAAAAAATGACAGACTGAATTTTATATATGTTATGTAACTTTTCGTATTCTACAAAATAGAAAAAAAATATTCAAAGAAAAGGTTTACCTTCGTAATAAGACGGAGTTTACGTCTTTCTCTTACATATGATTTTTGACAGTTTTTTCAACAGAAAAAGAAAACAATTTTTAGCAGTTTTCTTGCCATAAGACGATTGTAAAGCAACATGAATGTAACCTTTGAAATCACCTTCAAAAACTACATTTAGTCGAACACAGTTTAGGAACACCTTTTTCCTGTGAAAAATTAGCTCCTGGGTGTCTACGAGGCAAAACTTTAATAAAGTACAGCAGTAGAGAACTAAAGATGATTTTATCATAGGAAAAATATTTCATTCAAATGTATTTGACTCAACCGAGCTCGTCAAGGTGATTTCGAATGTCACGTTCATATTGCTTTACAATTTTTCATTAGAATTCGCTTTAGATTTGTTGAAAATAGGTTTCTTCGGTGCAGAATATTTCCCTCTATCAGAATCTGTAAAAACTTCTTAGATAGTCAAGTCATTCTCTATCGATAACTGTCACATACTGTTTCGATGGAATCATGTTGTTAAAAACAATAATTTCTTTAGTCTTACGAAGCTTTAGTTTCTATAGATGCACTAGCGAATTTTTTTTATCGCATATGTAATTCAACGTGCTCTTTTTGTTGATATAATTTTCAACGTGAAATTTGGTGTTGAGTAAAGCACTTTTCCTGTAATCACTATTGTTCAGACGCTATCTATGTCGTTTTTGATAGATATTCGATGCTTTTGAACCGAATAATCCCCGTTTGACTTCAAACAAATTTTATATTTGGAATTAGCATAAAAATGGATCGGTTTATGTATTGTAAATTGTTTCTGCTACTTTCGCTTTTCGGTCTAGTTTTGACCACTGGCCCTCTTAAGGATATGTCGCAAAACGAATTCCATCAAAACAACTATTTCAATGTTTAATAATCTATGCTTTTGAATTCAAATATTATTTTACAAGTTCAGAACTTTATTTTTGGACATATCATTGACAGAGACCATGGTTCAAAATCTGACCAAAAAGCGAAAATTGCAGAAACAATTTGAAACACAAATAAACCGACTCAGCTTTTTGTGCTGAGTCCATAGATGGTGTCTGTTTGAAGTCAAACGAATTTTCTTTTGTTCGAAAACCGTCGAATACTACGCAAAAAAGACATCAATTAGCTTTCAAGTATAGTGGTTAGAGCAAAAGCGCTTTAGTCAGCATCAAATTGCAAGTTGAAAATGGTGTTATCAATAAGAGCATATTGAACTTACATATGCGATAAAAAGAATCTCACTGATGCATCTATACGAACTATAGTTTTGTAACTCTGAAGACATCATTATTTACAGGATTATAATCCAATAGGAGCAGTTTTTGACATTTACCGATAGAGAATGACTTGAATGTTCGAGAAGTTCTTACAAATTCTGATAGAGGGAAACATTCTGCATCGAATGAAACTATTTTCAACGAGTCTCAATCGAATTTTAATGGACTTTCAGATAATAAATTGAATTTTAGGGCTTTCAGAAAATGCTTGAAATCTTTCTCATTATTTTACTTCGTTTGAAAAAAATTCTACATTTGCAATGAATGCAATCAACTCTATGGTGCTAATAAAAAGATTTTTAATAGAATGAGGATAAAAGGTTTTTTTCAATACCTAAGAGAATCCCAGATGTGAAAAAATTGAGTTGTAGTAAAATACAAAATAATGTTGTAAAAAATAATCAGGACTCATTGCTGATTCTCTGCCTAATAACATTAGGATCAGATTTTTCAGGATGTGAAGTCTATAATTTGATACATCTCTTTATTTGGACTGCAATATGAGCGATGTAACATCTTGGAATCTTTCCATCAGAAATCATAGTTTAGATACGATATAACATTTATCTAGCACAACAAATGGTGAATTTTGCAATATTCTTTGTAATCGGCTGCTACAAAGAGTGGTATATAAAAACTGACAAAAATATATTATTGCAGCGTTAATGTTTTCAAAGTTAAAGTTTGAAGTATGGGTCAAAAAAAAGGTGAGCTCGACACGTAAACTCGAAAATTCGAGTTTACTTACGCATCCACATTTTATCACTTATTCGAGATCCATGTTTTATTATTTACACACACAGATCTTTCCAAAGGTGAACATAGGTTACCAGCATTACATATTACCTAATTAGTTAATAATTAATTCATTACTACTCAACTAATTACTATTCAAGTATGGGTCGTACTTCTGACATTTTAACGGTTATATAGAAATCTCACACACAACTTTCTAAGGAATACCTAAGGTTACCATGGGTAAATTTTTGACGGCTATTCGAGGGTGTCCGTAGGTTCTCAAGACCTATTCTATGAGGGTACCGTAGGTCGTCAAGACCCATCCTATCAAGTAACTATAAGTCCTCAAGAGCTATAGAGGTTTAATATCATTAATTTTTCAAAGAACTGTTTTGGGATAGTTCTGGTTGCTCTTCAATAGCTGTTTGGGGGGGGGGGGGGGGTCGGGTATCGTTAACTGTTCAAGAGATGTCTAGCGTTAGTCGTCATAGCTTTTCAAGGACTTTTAGGCGTAACCTGCAAAGCTGTGCTAAGAACGTTACTCGTACGTCATGTACAAACTGGTGCTGGATGTGATACGAAATACTCGAGTACGGGTAACATAAGATGCATGTACTTCTGTTTTCATTTAGGAAGTAAGAATGGACTATTTTTCTTAGCTAGACGTAAATGAGTCACGTATTGGAGTGGTTTTACTTCAGAATTAGTATTACGTTGAGGAGATTGTGTTCGCAAATTTGTGGAAATCTTGAGTTTCTCTTTAGTCAAAGATGTAGTCAGCATTAGGTGGGTGATAACTCCAGCTTCACAGTTCGCGAGAGCTCAATCAAAAACCTGGTAGACAGCTCCAGCTTATGTGAGCGAGAGCTGGCTGATCCGCTCCAAGTCAACCAACTGAACCGGAGCTTCCACACACATACTTATGAGTACCCCTATAGAATAGGCCTTGTGGACATATGCATGTCCCAACCATAAAATAGCCCTTGAGGAAGTATGGGTGCCACCAGAGATGGAACCGGCACCAGTTACCGGCTGATCTGGTCCGGTGCAGTGCCAGTAGATCGACCTGTCTGACCTTTTCAGACTGGTACCAGCACCAGTCGTCGAAAATTCAGACTGGTTCCACCTCTAAATCAAGTATGTGATACAGCTTGACACATCAAGTTTGTCACGCGAAAAACTGCATTTTCCACAGCTAAACTACTCTTTCTCTAGTACTGTAAATTACCGATATATCATGCATTACCAATAGACTGGTTGATTGCCGATAGGCTCGTTGGTTGCCGATAGACCGGCTGGTTCGGTCCATTCTGAAAAATTTCAGCCCAGTTCTATCTCTGGATGCCACCATAGGATAGCTCTTGAAGACTTATGGTAATTCTTTAGGATACTCCTTGGGACTTATGGGTACCCCATAGAATAGCCGTTCAGGACATATGGGCGCCACTATAGGATAGCCCTTAAGGACTTATGCGTGCTCCTGTTGCATAGCCTTTGAGGACTTATAGGTATTCCTAGTTATCTGAGCACTAATTAGAGTGAGTACTAATTAATTATCTAATTTATAGTTATATAATTCTCGCAGTTTAAGGCTACAATTAATGAGGACCTACTATTTGCTATAAACTATAAATCATGGACTCACTTTAATTGGTAAAATATGGACTGATAAAAATGAGCTCGAAATTTCGAGTTTATGCACTTTCGAGCTCACTTTTTTGACCTGAAGTATGTTATTTCAACTTTAACGGTTTAAGCTTAAGGTAATTTTTTAAGTTTAGCTTTTAAAGTAAAGTTAAAGCGCCACGTGTAGTAGAGAAATGAGTTCAAAGACATATAAAATAAAACAATCTCCTGTGAGTAGCAACAATAGTTACAACGTGTTTCACATTCTAATCTCATATGAATGGTGCTAACAGTTTTTTATAGAAAAATAACTGTTTTCTCTTTGTCCGCCATTGAGCTCGATCGAACTCGATTTGACGTAAACCTCTGGAGCACGAGCTCGATTCTAATTTGATTTTGGAAATTCCAACTCGAATTGAATTCGAATCCAAACTGCAAATCGGGCTCAATCTTATCGAACTCAAGCGGTTTGGGTTTGCTGCATGTCTAGGTTTACCGAAAATGTACTTTAGGGAGGAGTTGTAGAAAATCTCTCGTATTTTTCGAGGCAACTCCACCGAGATTACGCTTATGAGAAATTTCAATAGAACGCTGATTTTCCAGAAAGATCGCAAAATTGAAACTATAATAACTAACTAGTTCACAACGAAGTCTGATCTTTAAAGTTTCCTATTGAGAATTCTTCTATTGTGAATGCAACAATATTTCATAAGAAGCCAGAAGTGAATCAGCTAGATTGTAAATGGAAGAGAACGATCAATTGAGGAGGCAGACATAAGCTTAGGAGCAGCTAGCTGTGAATGGTATTGATGAACGACTGGCGGCTGATCTGAAAAATTTGTAGCAGATAGGCTTCATGCGACATTTGTATCAATAGAAAAATTGTCAATCGATCGCATCTGGTTGGTTCAAATATTATATGAAACCGGCAAAAAACTGAAACATTTTTTCACTAAATCAGCTCCGCGAAACAATTTTTCCGCTCAAGTAAAGCATCTTGAAAGTACATTTGAAGAAAACATTACTTACCGAATTTGTATTAAAATAGTTTTTGTGTAGGTAAAAAAAAGCAGAAATTTCGAGGTTGAATCTAAAAAAATGATAAATGTGGAAACTCATTTCGGAATAATTGGCATGCACAAATGATATCAACTTGTTTATATGCTTATTGTATAAAACATATTAAATAAAAAAGAAGAAAGTTAGCATTTCTTTGAATTTCCTTTCGTATGCTATTATATAAATACTGATTTTCTCCACTGTCGTTCAAGTCTATTTCAGGGCTACAGTAATATAGCGGACTACTTTTTACCTCAAATAAAAATCGAAAAATAGACAAGAATACAGTAGTCCTATCAACAACTCAAACACTAATCTTTCATCTAGTAAGTGGTCGCTCACATAGTATTCATCTAATAGTGACATTTTGTGTGAAGCTTCAGTAAAATGATGTACCTCAGCCGTCGGTTTGCAATGCATTACTTATAGGTTACTTGGTCTATTAGATTATTATCTTGTCTAACCAAAATTTCACGTTACCGGCATATTCTAGAACGATGATTAAAAACTGATTGATTCAGAGTCATACTATTTATACTCACTGAGAAATACGTAAAAATCTTCGTTTTTTGTAAAAACAGAAAGTAAGCTGAAGAGAATATTTTTAAATTTTTATGTTGATGATATACTGGTCTCTACTGCCCTGTAAAATTTTTCAGGTGAATCGCATTCAGCCTTGGGGTATTAGCTCACTTTAAGCATATGAAAGAACAGGAAAGAAAATATATTGCTTAAAAAGACGACCAACGAAAAGAACAGAACGAAAACAAAAGACAATGACAATAAAATAATGCATGGCTTCTATAGATGAAGTGACATGTTTTATATGTACACTATCTATTACTGTTTTTTTTCATCGCGTACCGCCATCATCTATGGAAGTCATTGTAATTTTATCATTCTTTTCTTTTCGTTCTGTTCTTTTTATTGCTTGTCTTTTTAACCACTATATTTTCTTTCCTGTTTTTTATGTGTCTAAAGTGAACTAGTAGCAGCCTTGATTACAAGGATGTCCTATAGGAGACATAGAATTGTCTTGAACTGTCCCGGATATTTCGGGTAAGAAGCAATTTCAAGAGAATATTAATTTCGCGGAAAAACCAATGAAACTTTAACTTCAATGAGGAAGTGGCACTCAAGCTGTAACTATAGAATACTGGATGATGTAAATGAATTACAAAGTAATTCAAAAAAAGTGAATTATAAAATAATTCAGTTTTTATTAATTTGTATCCAGTTACGGTAGGATCTACCAGGGTGTGAGTATGTATGTGGATTTGAATGTGAGAGTGGGTGTGAGTGTGGGTGGAGGTTGGAGTTAGAGCACACCGATGCCATTGTTAACAGTGTTAGACGCTTGTAGACCCTAATGGAGCGTTTAAATAAGTCTCTTCTCTAATATATAGAAATTTTGAGTTATTTTTTAATTCGTTTGCATCATAAACTCTCATAGAATCTAGAAATAGCCGTTGTTTTAGTTAAATATGAACAATTCAGAAGAAGAACGAGAATTGTCGGATCAATTCCTGGTAAGTTTGGAGAGTGGATTGATTTTCATCATAATAGTGTAAAATGAGTAAATTTACCAGGTTATCCTGTAATGATTTTGTTTCTAATGAAGTAGGAGTTCAGAGTTTCTTGAGTTTGAAAGAAGTGTACTGTAAATGAAGGTGGTAAGTGTACCAATAGTGTTCCTCATTTCACACGCATGCAGGGGAAATTTAGATTTTTCAACGTTGATCGCCTGTTATGCAATGTGACAGGAAGCCAAGTTCTGATTCGAGTTATTGGATGTCTGTTGTATTCACTTAAGTTGCGTGAAACACTGATCGAAACTACTTTAGTCAATTTGATTTTTCATTGTCTATATCGACTAATTTCAACTCAAGGTTTGGAATTAGATTTTGTACTTTCTTATTTGTATCAAAGACAAACACAAAACAATAAGGAGTCAACACCTAAAAATATTCCGAACGGCTAACTCAAAGATGAATTTATAGCTTCAAACGGGACCAGGTCTTGCAAGAAATTGTGAAGAAAATATAAATTTCTGTGTGCGATGATCTACAATATTGACGATCGAATAACTACACTCTAAAAGAAAAAGGATTTTTACAAAACCTAAAAAGGTTGTTCGTGTGGATACAAACTCGAAGCCTTTGTTCAGTTTTGCACCAAACTTTTTTACCAAATCGAAGAAAACGTTTCATACGAACGGTCTCATACCAACCCTTACATCAATGAGATTAACCTTATTTACTTATCTCTATAACTTTATTTCTATATGTCAATCCTTATGGCTATGCGCTTCAGGGGACCCCCTTTCCTGATCCAAAATTTCTAGTCTTTTCGTTTTTCATTTTTTACATCTAGTATATAGATCTAAATGCCCTCTATCTAATGAGTACATTTCAAGAAGGACAGACCATCTATTTGCATATAAGAAACTCGAAAAAAATCTCAATTTTATGCTAAAAAAGCTAAAAAGTGCAACTTTCTTTGCGATTTTCTCAAAATCAGTTTTTTAAACGAAAGATTGAAGTTTTCCCTCCTTTTCTCTTAGATGGTTCGACTGATTGAGCTCAAACTTTTTTATAAGTACTTCGATCAAATCGGAGTGTATGTTTTTTTTTCTCTTGAAAATGTTGTACCTATCAAGTCTAGCAGATTTTACAAAATTAGTACCTTTCAAAAAAAAATTTTTCTCATGGGTTTTTTGATAGTGCCTTCATTATTTTGTTTTTCGTAAGCCTCAGGAAAGATATTTTTCAAAAAGAAAAAAAAGACACCCAGATTTGTTCCTAGTTGCCACAGAAAAAATTTCAGCCCCAAATAATGTAGTATGAATGTTTGCAGGGAGAAAAACTTCAGGTCATTTTTGACCCTTGACCTCCCAGAATCTCCCTGAAGAAAGCATTTGCGAATTTAGAGTCTATGACAATTTTTATTCTACTTATCAAGATCTATCTACTTTGAAAGTTTCAAAAGTTTTCACCGAGCCGTTCTCGAGAAATCTCGGAAAGGGGAGGAGGAGAGTCCCCTTAATTCCTTATTCTTATACTTAATCCTTTATAACTATGTATAGTGTCTTATACCTATCCATAGCCCCTTAATTCTATACTTAATCTCTTATGATTATATTCTTATGACTATATTCGTGCGTCTATATCTGTAAGCCTTCATCCTTAGACCTATACTATTATAAATGTATCGTTATGCGTATATCATTACACCTGTATCGTCAGAGGTATACCTTATTAAGTATACTCTTAGTTGCATCCCATTACATGTGTACCCTTATAACTACTTATGGCATACCAAAAGTTGTGGCCACAGTGTTTAAAGGGTATTTTCGGATAAGAGGATCTATTGAGAAATGAAAAACCAAATATACCATGTTGTAGAACTTTTTGAAGCGCGTCGAATGGTAAATAGTAAATTTTGTTTTCATAGGACTTTGAAGGACCTAGAGTCAATTTACTGATAGACGACTGCACACCCACGCTCACATCCGCCCGTACGCACACTGACAAGATGACCGGAGATGCTACATATAGAAGGTTGTAGCCCGTCAAAAACTCTACAAAATCGTATGTGAGAAAAAATATTTTACAAATACTTTCGATTAACACCAAGAACCACAATATTCAGAAACTTATCATGCTTGAGTGTGGATGTGTAGTCGTCTATCAGTAAATTGACCCTAGTTCCTTTAAAGTTTTATGTAAACAGGGTTTACTATATACCATTCGACGCGTTTCAAAAGTCTCTACAACATGGTATATTTAGTTTTTTATTTCTTAATAGCTTCCCTTATTCGAAAATATCCTTTAAATGCCGTAGCCAGAACTTTTGGTATGCCCTAAGTATATTCTCATGCCTATATCTTTCCACCTATACTCTTTTATCAGTGTCTTTATGTATATATATATATAACTTATCTGTATGCCCTACACATATTCTTGAACCTATACCCTTATCATTGTGTGCTTAAGTGTATATCCCTATATATGAACCCTTCGGTCTGGGTCTTTATGACTACACCCTAGTACGTATACGTTCAACTTGACTTCCAGTCTCCATAAGATTAGTCTACAAGAGAAGGGTCTTATTCTTTATTATAGAAGCGAGCAAAGTAAGATGAAAAATAATGAATAAACGGAAAATCATTCTAATCATAGAATATCAAGTGACTTTAACGAGACAGTAACCATTTTTATCTGTCATCTAGGCAAATTGGTTTACATGAAACATTTTGATATGTTGCTCATACAAATGGTTTTCTATAAAATATACGAAATCTTTCTCTTTCCTCAAAGTACCGAAATAGTTCAGCAACAAAAATACAATATCCTCTTACATTCTACGGAAATATGAAGGATTTTCGTAAAGTCATTAAGGATTCTTTCACTGTATCAACTAGATGCTGTAGATTCCTTGAAAAAATACGGCACCCTTTTGTATTGGGCAGAACTTTCAGAGGTTCTGTACAAATCACACAAAATCATCCCTTGCTTTACCAATCCATTCGATATTTCGTAAGGAAGATATATTACTTTTTTTATCCTAGGATGACGTGATGGTTTCGTATGAAAGGTACGCAACTCGTTATTATTTTTCTAAACCTATAAATGCATTACTATAAACGATACTAAACTCGTCAAATTCCTCGGAACCGAAAAGCGTTTGACATGAAAAGCACGAAACGATTGTCATTTTTCAAAACCTATGAGAGTTCTGCAGCTAAGTACGAAAATTTTAAGATTCAGTAACGAACATAAATTGTTTTAGAGTGTACGACGATCTTGACACTACTATTCCTTTTTTTAAGTGTAGTGACATCTTTCTATCTTTCAGAAAAAAGTCAATGAATTCATAGGATGAGGGTTACGTGTATACATTCCTACCTTGAAATTCTTTCCAATTGTACGAGTAGAATTATGTGCACTCCTTAATCAAATAATGTTGGAAAAGAAACATATTTGGTTTTTATATCTCTTCGAAGTAACGCGATGATTATCAAACAAATTTTGTGAACATGATTGTGCTTTACAAACATGAAAAATAGAAGTAAGATATTTGCTTTCGACTACTATTATTTTGTCGAAACAAAAAAAAACATTAAATTTTCGTCCTTGTTTAGCATTTATTTTGGGTTAGATATTGTCTACAGGTAAAATGAAAAAAACTCTTTTCTATGTGTGATGTGAAAAAATGCAAATGTTATTATTGCACGCTGTTTATTTATTCGACCCACGCTGTGTAGACAAAATTTGTTGATGGCAACGATTAAATGCGTTGCCGTCAGCTTTTATTGATTCTAGAAGGCCACATGGTTACATACTATTCAACCAGCATCCACATGCAATTACTCTCGAGAAGAAAAGAATCATTCTTGTTTACATTTTAACTAGATGTTTTCAAGCACAAAATTTTTATAATACATTGAGCAGAAACCTATTCACGATTAAGTATAATTATTGCTTTATGCTAGCTTGTCTTAAAAATGTAACAACGCTATTATTTTGATAAAAGACTGCATCAAGTTAATTTCTTTTTGTGAAACACAAACTAAAAATAGTGATGAAATGTAGAGCAAGACTTTTGGACTCCCTCCCAGTTAGAACATGACAAATACTTTAACGACACAACATCATAGACTTTGACACACATAAACTCGAAAATGAAATCTATTGTCAATTTATACGAACTCCAATCTTGGACATATTGCCAATAAAGCTTTTCTTATTTTTACAGTTCTTCGAATTTATTTCGACTAAAAATCGATATTTTTGAGAACACCTTTGATCAAGTTACAGTTGAAAAGAAACTGATACTAGATATTAATAGTATTTTAGCAGTGGGCATATATACTTTCTTTTCGAGTATCTCACAAAAAGTAATTGAGTTATTATGAAAAAAAACGAAACAAAGACATCACATGTGGCAGAAAGTTATGTTGATCTCTACTAGAGCTCGTCGTCGTTTGTCGCATCATTTATGTGTTCATTTTCATTGTTTTTATTGAACTACGAGTTGAACGATAGAAACAATCTGCAGTATGACGAAAATGGTAATATAATCAATGTATGAAATCAGTATCGATGTGGATTTAGGACCGATCGATCTGCTGATAGATTAGTGCATTGATTGACTCTCACTATATGCTATTCGTTTTCCAGGTTCTCTCTTGCAAATACTTCCGCACTTCAACTAATCAACTCATATGGAAGTGTATCTTTTACTCTTTAATCAATTTTCAATCGGTCTTTCTCAAGTGAACCGATCGTGTAGGAATAGATCAATCGAATCGGTATGCCGACCGGCTCTATATTAATAGAGGTGATAAAAAATCTAGATTGATTCTATCTATGATATAATTACCAGTACAGCGAATTGAACTTCTAAGTTCGGTAACTTTAACGAATATTCGCACAGAAAGCTATGGCATCGATAAAATTTGTTATTTTATGGGAGCAAATTATAATTATCAAACTTTCTTGATTTTGTGGAACTAACATTTATTTTCAAAGAACATAATGAGTGTAAGTTTTAAGCCGAAGTTTTTACAACTCTACCCACCTTCACACTCTCTCTTCATTATAGACCACAACAATGCAGATCCCCATTACAGACCTTGGCAACTAATGTCCATTTCAAAATAAAAGGCGGATGATTGTTTTTCGGATAACTCTTCTACAGAAAGAGCTATCCGTCTGCTGTTTTCACCATTAGAAAGAGGCTGACATTCTGCATCTTTCTATATACTAATTAATAAAATTAGCTCATAAATCTGATGAGCAGTCAGTGAAATTCAAAGAAACCATTAAAGTGCTTTGAAAAATGTATAGAATTTCAATTATAAGAGGTACGTTAGATTTGCCTATTCAAAATCTGTAACTCTACATAAATCCGAAATTTTTATTTTGTATCATTTAAAAAACATACACTCAACAATGATCGTCAAAAATGTTTGAAACAACCTTTCGTGAAAGTTTTTCAAGTTTCAATAATTCTATGTCTATTAATGAATAGTTAGATTTTCGACTATTTTGAATAGAATGAAAAGTGTTCATATTATAACAAAATTATTCTTTGTTATGTAAAAGCAGTGCTAATTATATTACATCATCAATCGTGTATTCTAGTCGCAAAGTATAATGGCACAATAGACTCTTGCATGATAAATATCTTTTTAGTATGTTTGATTAAACTAGAGGCACATCGATTTTAATATCAGAATCACATAAAAATTTTCTTTTCAGTCTAGTTTTCACTGACAGCGTGTCATCTAGAAAAAGTTGTCCTTAACGTACGGATAAAAACACGAGTTAATTACAGGAAAGAGACAATTTTTTTCCTTCTCACTGAGTTTGACGTATCAATCGATATTTCTGTTATGTCCGGAGAGATATCTCCTGACATAAGCAGGTTCTCTCTGTTCTTCAATACTATCATCGTATCATGTTATTGGTATTCTTCCCCTTCATTTTATGGTATTTTTATGCTGCATATAAGGAGAAGGTATAGAATGAAATAAGAGAGAGAGAGAAGCACATTTTTTGTTTTTTTTAAATCGGAATCGAAATAACAAAGAAAAGGAGAAAAAAGTATAACAATTTCTATTGCGTAATTCGACGAAAACAAAAGAGATGTTCTGCATTAGACATTTCAGACGAAGTTCACTAGTCGATAAGATGCCAACAGTTCATGATTTCTCACAGAACACGAAGCAAATAATATTTAATGCGATCAAATTTATAGAACGTGAAAAGAGTGGTTGTTTAATTCCACTGAATAACATGAATGATCGTATTAAATCTATTCTTAGTATTTTAATGAAATCAGTTGAAAGATTAAAGTGAAAAATAAGAGAGCAGGAAAGGGAGCTGCTGGAGAAAGAAAACGAATTGATTGAATTACAGAAGAAACGGGATCAAGAAAAGCAAGACAAAGAAGATACGACGATTTGAGCTACTTGTCGGGTTCAAAATTCACGTGCCAGATCAAGATCATCATCATCATCAACTTCTGCTGCATCGGATAGTACCACGACAATATTCAAACTTGTTGCTAGACCATCACAAAAACATAGTCATGTTGGTCGTTCATCTATCATTTTGATGGAAGCTGAAAAAGAAAATGTTAGGTGAGTACTTTACGAGAACAGACTTTTCAACATATGTGGACTTTTTATAGGTTCCATGTTCATCTGATGTTAGCTAAACGAATACACCCAACCACAGACAAAATTCTTACTTGAATTTTGAGTAATGATCCTGATTTTCAAATTCGTTCGGCGTCATCACTGTGGCGTTGGATGAATAAATTAGGTTTGCATATAAAAGAACGTCAAAAGTTGTTGTGCCTCTCGATTCTTCCTTCTACATGGCAGCTCGTGCACGTTATTTTGCAAAGATCGATGGATCGAGAAACAATGAGACGGTTATCTTTGGCAAGATGAAACATGGTATAATCAGAACGAAGATAAAACTTTCGTGTGGAGCGATAGAGATACAGGTATCGGTCATCCACGACAGAATAGTGCCAAAGGTATGATTTCTCCTCTCGTTAAAATGACCTATGACTTTTTTCCTTTACAGGGCAACGGCTCGCTATTTCTGCATTGATGGACACCTCAGATTTTCATGCATCGTCCAATGATATATTTTAATGTAAGGAAGATCACCATATGAATTGACGCCATTTTTTGGAGTGGATTGATCCTACTGCTTCAGTTCTTCGAAAAGAACTTGGTAATATCTGTTTCTTGTTATTTCTATTGTTATATTCAAGCTTAGGGGAACATGGACAAATTGTTTTGGTCATCGATAATGCCACATGGCATAATCGACTTACAGATGGCACAATGCCGCCAAAAAAATCATGACGCAAAGAAACCATTATACAATGGCTCAATGGTCATAATATAATTGTTCCTACAAAAACTGTCAAAGCTGAATTACTTGAGGTTGCTTTGAAAAATCTACCCGAAAAACTATATGAAATCGATGAGGCAGCAAAACAATACAATTTTGATATTTTACAGTTAGTTGTTAATCTTATATCTTCTTTTAATCTTGAAATAAGTATTTATAGCTTGCCCGTTAAACATTGTTTGTTCAATCCAGTGGAGTTGCCATGAGCAAGATTGAAGCAATATATGCGAGACTAGCGAGAACCCGTGCGTGCTCCACGATCGTTTGTTTTCATCACCAAAAGAAAAGTTCATCTGACGGTGAGAAAATTGTCAAAGACGTAGTTAGAGGTCTTACCTCCACTATTTCTAAACAAGTTATTTAGATGGATAGCACATGTAGTGGGGTGTAGATTGGGAGTAGGGGTATTGCATGCAGGTGTAATGTGGATCAGTGACGTGCACCGCGCAGGCCGTTTTTACTGCTCGAGCGGCCGTACAATAGCAGTTGGATCATGTTAAAATTTGCAATTTCTTGAAGTTGACACTAGAAAAGCCGAGTTAAGTTTAATGTCATGCAGCAATACTAATGTCCTTTTCGTGTTAAACCAAGAATTGTAAACAATCAGACATCGACTTAGTACTCATTCTTGGGAAAAGTTGAATTTTTGAATTCTCCTACTAACGGTTTTGAATTGTTGGGAAGTCTTAGTTTTAAAATACACATTCCAGACTACATATACATTTAAAAAATTTTCCATTTCCACCAGCACATGATGGTACTAGGGTCACGATTGTGGAACGTTGGATCTACCTGAAGCACGATAGTAATTCGACGTTTTCTAGTATTTCAACTGTAATATAATCATGTTTTGGTCAGAATAGAAAAATTTATTTTATGAAACTGATCAGTAAAAAGCCTCTACAAAATGGGATACTTCAAGCTGATTTTGGATAAATTTCATGTTTCTATGACTGGTTATTAGGAAAAAAAGTACCACAAAAAACAATGTTGAATTCTGTATTGAAGTAGGCCGTTCTAAATCTCAAATATGTCAATAAGCTGTTGATTTATGAAGATAAACTTGGAACATCACTCTATCATCAGAAAAAAGTTAGCTCACTTATTCGAAACTGAGTGGAGATGTGCTTATTCTTTTTCGACAGATGAGTTTTAGTACTCCCTGTACATATATCAAGTTAAATTTGGTGAATAAATAGACTTTCATGGTTTTATTAATGTCATACTATTGCTCATACGAAAGTCTTCATTAATGAGGCACTATCTATTCAAAAATATTGATGCGATAAACTCCTTAAAAGAATCATCGAAAGAATCCTCTACTTATCTAGGAACCGCCGCGCTCCCGACTTGATAAGACGCGGAACGGTCGTTCCACTTGATGGAGACGCTTTTGGTGCGGTGGCCGCCGCTCGCGCGTCGTTTTTTAGGCGCGGTACATATTTCTGGTGTGGGTGTTACTTTATGATCTCCAATATAGCTGCAATTTCACACACCCAAAGACCAAACCATACCCACGTCCCCTCTTACCCAACAACACCCACTCACAGCTCCCCACACCACATCCCTTCACTCTCACACGTCTTAAGCTGTACATCACACCTCGCCACTCCCTCACTGCCACACCTCTCACCCTCCGTACCACGCCACACTTTCCTCACTCCTATATCACAACCCCTCACCCTCATACTGCATCCCTCTCACCTCCACACTGCATCCTCCTCACCCCCACATCACACCTACACCCAATACCTTTACTCCACACTCTACACTAGTCCTCACCCAGTTACTCACTCCACCGCATCCCACACTCAACCATGTCATGATGCTTGATCCTTAATCTTTGACCTTTAACCTTTGACTCGACACAGACGCATAGACAGACACAAACTGAACATTACATATATAGATAAGAATATCAATTTTCGTTTCAGCGACGTTCGACAATTATAACAGAAATGAATGTTAGACTTAAAAGCAGATGCAGCTACGGCTTATCTCAATCATGTATACAATATTGAGGAAAAGTTCAAAAAGCCGATGCTTTACGGAACAATTCGAAGACGAATTATTAGAGGATGATGACGATGATGAGAAAATGGATTCCGAGACCGAAGAAATAACTGATTGACAAACAACATCTATTTCTCTTTTGTTGTTTCATATTACCAATTATTGATTTAATAAAAGAACTGCATGTCCAATTAAACATACCAAAAAGATATTTATCATGCAAGAGTCTATTGTGCCATTATACTTTGCGACTAGAATACATGATTGATGATGTAATATAATTAGCATTGCTTTTACATAACAAAGAATAATTTTGTTATAATATGAACATTTTCATTCTATTCAAAATAGTCGAAAATCTAACTATTCATTAATAGACATAGAATTATTGAAATTTGAAAAACTTTCACGAAAGGTTGTTTCAAACATTTTTGACGATCATTGTTGAGTGTATGTTTTTTAAATGATACAAAATAAAAATTTCGGATTTATGTAGAGTTACAGATTTTGAATAGGCAAATCTAACGTACCTCTTATAATTGAAATTCTATACATTTTTCAAAGCACTTTCTGTTGAGGAGTTGTCCGAAAAACAATCATCTGCCTTTTATTTTGAAATGGACATTAGTTGGCACTTTACAGTGGTTTAGACGATGTGGGCGTGAGGGCCGTCTTTCACCTTCAGCTTCACGCATTGACATGCACACGCATACTGATTAAAAATTTGAAAATCATCGATGATTCTGAAGTAAGTACAAAATATGTTTGTATTATCATTAGACACTTTATTTTCTTTATTTCATGAGAAATTCAATTGAAAAGAACAATTATTAAGCTTATTTTCATATATTCAATAGATCTAAAAGATTATGTTCTAATATTATTAAGTTTATTTTGTATTTATTATTTAATAGAACGTGCTCATCTATAAAATCTAAATGTGACAATGGATAAATATTAATTGTTTTCACTTATTAATGTTCTACTGATAAAAAATGAAAAGCTTTTCATTTTTTGTTTTTAATTGAGTGTGTAAAGTTTAAGAATGGAATCGATTATGAAAAGAGCTTAATGCAATAGCAAATGCTTGAATGGCCGTAAGAGGATGTCGATAGTCGAGAGCAAAATTATTGTCATCAATACGACCGAACTGCATAACAGCATTTTCGTCATCTATATTATCGAAAAAAAGTAATGAAAAGCTTGATTCAAGAAAAAAAAACATACGATTATCATTTGGAAATATTAATTGGAAATTTTTATGTGATGGTAGTCTTATACGACTGTCATGCAATTTAAGAGTATATGTTTTAGATTCTAAATTAAAAGAATTATTTTAGAAAAAATAAATTCAATATTGATTAACTTTCATCGTATGTTGGCGCTTTATTTTGCATTTGAATCAAATCCGTTGAACGTCCAGATCGCCATTCATCAATAATTGTTTCACCTGCCTTCAACAAGAAAAATAAATCAGTTTGAACACCATATAAAGAATGATCTATTGACTTTTATTGGTCGAATGTTTTTTCCAGTGTCATGCAACAAAACAGTCAATTTTCTTGGTTCGCTCGATCCAATTATATGTTCATACTAAAACATTTATATTACATTTCAACAAAATAGTATTTATTTTTTTCTTTAAAGTTTTTAGAACTTCTTTAACAGATCAATCAAAAGTAGAAAATAAGAATTTATTATCTTATTATTATTAATCTATAGAAAAATTTGAAAAAAAAATACAAACATAAACAATTACAACATTTCTTTTTTCATATTGATATTCTTCAAAAATATGTAAAACAATCAAAATTTAAAGTTCGATTGAAATAAGTTTAAATATTTGTTTCTAATGAACTCTTTAAGAGCCATCTTAATCACAGGTTTAATAGTTGAAATCAAAATTATTCTAAAGTGAACAGGAAGGATTTCAAAGTGAACCAGTTCAAATTAGAATATTTCAATTTGAACTGAATTTAAATCTATTTTTTGACAGTCTGCATAAGATGAACTGATTACTTATTCCATCTCATCGTAAAGAAAAGCGATTATTAACTGTTACTAGTTGGAACAAATCTGTTTATTAAATTGTTTGATTCAGTTTTCAAGAAATTTTAAGTTTAAATGACCAAAAATGCAAAAATAGAGAAACAAATTCTATGATACAATCGTGATGTTGAACTTGAAAGTTGAATTCAATTATTGAACTAGTGTTTAAGTATCAACTACTAAATGTCGCTTTTCATGTGTTACGATTTCGTGGCACCCTGTGCAAGAGAGATACTTTGCTTGTATTTTGTGAAATACAAACTAAATGGGGTGTTGAAGTATATAGGATAAAAATTTGCATCAACCCTCCATCCTTCCCTCTCTTCACCTCAAAGACCATAACAGACACCTTAGCAACACTCACTGTCCTTTGTATCATAGATTGTGACAGATGTTGTTGATATACAATCGCAGACCGTATATGAATAACGTCTCATTATAATATATGAACTACTTCCTTATTGCGTTTCTAAAGAATTACGTAAAGTAATAGTGAAGAAATGTATCCCAACATAGATAGATTAAAACAATCTTCATATGGTTAGCGACAGTACCTGCGTGGTGTTTTATATTTTAATCCTGCATGAGATGACGCTAACAACATTTTCATTAGTTTTGTTGAAAAAAATTTGAAGAGAAAAATAAAAATAATTTCTAATAACTCACATAAATAATGGCACCTGATTGCTGTTTATTACGTTGATCAGTTGAAGAATTTTGATGATCGTAAATTATGTATTCACTACCAGTAATATTAATACCTTTTAATGCTGCAAGTGAATTATCATCATTTAGAGTTTTTGATGGATTTTCAGAATCAATTCCAATGAAATATTCTGCATGTCCACCAATTGTTATATGTTTTCGTGCGCTCAGAAGGAAAGTCTTAAAAAGAAAAAAATTCGAATGAAAATATTCTTTTTTGTTTTTTATAAATAAAAATACTTGATTATTTTCATTTTGTCCGTCAAAATGCATAGTAAATATTGATTCAAAACCTTTTGTAAAACCTTCTCTAACACGTTTTACATGACATTGAACAAAATCTGAATAATCTTTTGGAACTGGTGTATTTACATATTTTTTTAAATCATTTTGAATCAAATTTTGTACATCAAAATTGGAATCCTTTGATTGATTTATCTACAAATAAAGTAAAATGAAAAAAATAAAATAAAATTCTATATAAGAAAATACATTTGTTTTTGAAGATTCTTTTGACAATTGTATATCTGGTTTGTTTTCTTCTAAATAAATAATTGATTTCGAAAATAAAATAAACATTATTGTAACCTGGTACTACTGGTGGTCCATGAATGGCTGGAATTATTTTATGCGCTGCATTTGCTTGATCATTATCTTCATCAATATCATGACGATCTTCAGCAGTTAAACTAAATATTGAAAAGAAAAATTGAAAATTTTCAAACAAATATTCATCTAACTTTTCAGTTGTTTGCGATTCAGGATTTGACATACCAAGAACGATTGATAAGCAATTTTCTTTGGAAAAAAATTTCTCTAAAATACAAGAAATCATCAAATGCAAACCATTTTATAGATTGACGAAAAGAAAACAAAATTATTTTCTCCAATGTTGGTTTTTTTTTCTTTCTCTCTCATTTAAATTTTGAATGTAATTGTTTTACGTAGTAAAATAAATTCTGTTGCCAGTCGAACACGTTCTTCATCTAGAATCTTCAAGAAATTTCTTTTTTATTTAAATATATTTTACTAGCCTTGCTTGTTTAAACATCTCTCTCTTTTTTTCTTCCTTTCTCTCTTTGCATTCGCTCTCAACATTTCAAGAATAAAAACTGCGACACAAATAAAATGTTTTCAAGGTCCAAAATAATTAAAAAAATAAACTAAAATAAATAAAATGTTTTTATTGTTGCTAGATAATGTATACTTATACAAAAGCTATCGTCGATAAAAGATATCAGAATGAAAGTTTGTCAGCAGAATGTATTTTTCAGGGTTGCCACCTCTTCGCATTTTTTCCTTTTTTTCTGCTTTTTCATATAAAAAACTTTTTTTTTTCATATTGAAAATTTGGTACAGAAGAAAACCTGTTGTTATTGAATAAATCATGATTACTGACGTGCACAGTTTGCCGTCAGTCTTGTTGATTGATGTGCCAATTCAGTGTAACAACATTAAAAGTTTTTCCTATGGAAGAGAAGCTGTACTCTCAATTCCTATTCGTGAAGTAAAAATACCATTCTGCCTTTAACTAATAGTTAATTCTGTTTACCAACTAATGTTACGTGCTTTGATTACCCAGAAAAATCTCAAATCCGAAAATCTAAACAGTTTTCTATGATCAACAGATAGCGAGAAAATCAATGAACGTGAAATTAATCATAAAAATGTAGTAACAATAACAACAGTGCTACAATCAGGTGAAAATAAAAATGTGAAAGTCACAGTAAATGCTTTTGAAAAGAAGAAAAAAAAAAGATGTTTTTAATCAATAATGGTTATTTGACTCTAAACTTGGATCATTTTTACGAGAGTACAAACCGGATGCAACTAAAGTTGTATGCATTGTTTGCAGTGAGCATTTTTCAGTTTATTATGGTGAGAAAAATGGTTTTGATTGGCATAAAAAATTGAAAAGACATATAAATAATATGAAATTCTTCAGTATAAATCGATAATTGATAACATCAACAATAAAGCTAAGCAAGAAGAATGAAGAAATAGCAGTTGCAGAAGATACTCTTGTATGCCATGGAGTCAAACATGATCATTATTATACATCTCAACAGTGCAACACAAATGTCATCAAAACTATTTTCTCATTGTGTTCTGTAATTGGAAAATTAATCTCCTGTGAGTGAACAAAATGCTCCTCGATTGCAGTGAATGTCTTGGCTTCATATTTTACTCAACAAGTTTTAATAGAAGTGAAGGAACCATATTTCTATTCTATCATGTTCGATGCATCGAATAAAAAAAACACAAAATATTGTCCGGTTTGTGTACAATATTTTTCAAAATTTCGGGTAAAGAAAAGGTTGTTATTCTTCAGTTCAAGTGAGGCTGATGAAGAAGACGAGAAAAAAACAAGCAAATGTAATTCAATCAGATCAACTATTGGCAATGTTATTTATTGTCACTGCAACACTAATATCAAATATGAAGAAATTGATTTGCTTTTTGTATTTGATTCTAGCCAGCAATGCCTATGTAGAAGATGCTTTTTCAGAAATGAAACATTTACTTAATGATTTTTGTAATTCAATGTCAGTCGATTCAAAAGCTGCTGAATTACAAATTCGCCGAAATACTTCATTGTCATGTACGAAAATATATAAATATTTGTTGTCTCAAAAAGAGTTGCTGGAAGCAATTAGTTCTTATAATAATAGGTGTACATTCAAAAAACAATGTATTGAATAAAATCTCTATGTTTTGAAACTTTGTAAACATAAAGAAATGCTATAGATAAGAAAAAATAATTAAAACCCTTAGAAATGCTAAAAATCGATAACAATATAAGTTTCCGATGTTTTTTCATTTTTCTGTTTTTATTTGCACTATTTTCTGCTTTTTAGACTTCATGAGGTGACAACTCTGGCATTCTTTATCCAAGTTTAACAAACTTGATCGATCCGACGACAGTTAATGTACTAAATTTTGTATTTTTTGCTTATCGAAAAATTCTAAGATGATTTTCAAGCATTTCTTTTATGAAATATTTTCAAATGTAATACTAGAAAAAATAACCGAAAAGTTTTTTTTTCTAAGAGTATGTTAAATCTCACCTAAATTAACGCTATCCCTATTCTTATCAGTTCTGAGTAACAACCAAGCTAGCTCTTTCTGAATATAGAGCAATAAAATACACTCATTTTACCTTTTATTATTTGGATTACAATTAAATATAATATCATTAGTAAGTTTTTATTCTATTCTCAATCCTAGAAGGATAAGTTTGCAGAACAGAACCCACTGATCTATTGGTCCACGCTCTGTCTGGTCGAAAATTGAAATCACATTTCTCAGTCACAGAAGTGATATTTCGAGGATATATGAAAGAGGCCAATAGATTTTCGAGGGCAAAGAATTTGAATTTGAACTCTATTTTTCTCGAAAGTTTATTTGGGGACTAAGAACCAATAGAAATTGAGCTTTTCGAAAAATGATCTTATGAGAGTAAACATTCTCAAGTCAGTTACCCAAGCATAGGATGTTAACCTGTATCTGACTACAGGAAAAAAACACATATAAATCATTACTACCATCAATATAACACTGTATGGATCATGGAATATTAGATCGTGTTATCGTCTCATCAAACATGAACAGTATAATTGTTCGTCAGTTGAAACGGTATCGAATCAAGGTAGCAGCACTCGCTGGAACTAGGATACCTGGTTTGAGTATCTGTGCAGTGAATGAATATACGTTCATTCATTCTGAATCAGTTTCTCAGTTGTCATCGGCATCAACAAATGATACAATCATGTATCCAGAAGAATTCAGGTTTCCATTGGGAAGTAGTTAATTCAAAAATCGTTATGATTCGTATTGAATGTCGACCTGTATCAATTACAATCACAGCCGTGTATGAACCTGTGAATCTCTCAAGTGGACTACAAAAAAATAACACTGATGTCTGTGATGTGTTCTATAAAACTCTTGAAGCAACGATAGATAAAGTTCGTAAGAACAATATAATTTTGACAATGGTCGACTTTAATGCTCGAGTTGGAGTAGAACAGGACAATACAGCTGAGAAAACTATCGGTAAACATGCTGTTGACAAACAGAATTAAAACGGTCCTCGTTTCATCGATTTCTGCCTATTCAATGGCATTCTAGTTACTAATATGTTCTTTCCGCATAAATCAATCGAACAAGCAACATGGATACATTCAAAAACTAAACAACGGTCCATATTGGATTATATGCTAGCTAATTGTAAATTCAGAGCTAGTGTTCAAGATATACGCATTCATAGAAGTACTACTGGTAGCATTGGAACAGAACATTATTTATTACGAGCTTAAGTTCAGTTAAATTTAAAACGTTGTCATAAAACACTGAAGAAAGATTGGTTAAGATTAGATCATTCAAAATAGATCGATAGTGATGTGCTCGGTAAACAAAAAAAATTCACAATATTTGCTAATTGTGTCCGTGAGCATGACAAGCACTAGTTTGGAGAGAGTAAAAACATTCAACATGGTGATAAAGGATGATTCATATTAGTACTCAAGGATATTGTCGACAAAAAAGCTGAAGTATTTGTGTAGTAACAACGGCATTGTAGCACGGTCAAAGAGAATAAATATCGAAATAAATATCGAATGTTGGCAAAATTAGTGAAGAACAAAGTGTATACTAGACAACATGAATATTAGAAGGAGTTAAGTATAGACATAGAAAATATAATTAAAGTACACGATACAGCAACTGCTTTTCAAATCATTCGAAGGCTCCGGGAAAGCGGTGTGAATATAAGTCACGTACCGACTCAGGACAAGAACGGTATAATTTTAAATGACAGTAAGGATGGATTAAATCGATAGAAGGAATATTTCTGTGAAATACTCAACGTTGATACAACAGTGAATGAAGAGGTTTTACAACAAAACTCAAGTCTCTCCATTGATTATGAAGACCTTTCTTGTCAGGATGCTGTACTAACTCTGGATGATGTAGTAAAAGCAATTGAACGAATGAAGAATAGGAAAGTTTTGGAAAAAGATGACAAGATGAACGATTTGAAATTATTAAACATGAGTATGCTCTCCCACGCGAAAATTAATTTGACTTCTTTTTTAAATAGAGATCATGATGGCAGCTTTCTTTTCAGACGAGCGAAAAAAATTCGATATTTTCTAAACTACAATACGTAGCAAGTATGTGAATGGACAGAAACAAGCTGCTCGAAGTCAACGTAAAAGAACTCGATAAGTTTGTAGTTCTTCCCGTCCGTATATTAGTGTTATTTCACTAACATATCAAAATTCTACATTATAAACTTAGTCAAAATCGAACATCTTGAACAACTGGCTCTGTTACCATTGAAATAAGTGATGATTTGAACATTCACAAAAATAACTCAATCATGATTATCAGTAGTTCATTTTTTTTAGTTCATATTTATTCTTTTCCTACAGTAATTAGTCTTCAATATGTACTTTTGAAATTACGATGTATTAATATGGAAAAATATAAAGTGAGTTTTTTTTTCTCATATCGAGACAATAATTACGAACTGAGTCACAAGTAGACTTATCAAGAAAATTTAACATTGAAGGTTGAATAACTTTACCATCGCTTCAACATAACGTCAATAATGCTATATAATTATAAAATTTACTTGACAGTTTATCTGTGTCATTCTATCATAACTACATGAACAGAATAAAAGAAATGTATTTTTTTCTAGTCTTCTATAGTGGTGATAGAATGACAGAAATAAATTGACAAATAAATTTTATAATTATATAACATTTTCTATGTTATATTCAAACAATAGTAAAGTTATTCAATCTTCAGTTTTTTATATTTACTTGTCAATTTATTTCTGTTATTCTATCACGATTATAGAATGCTAGAAAAAAGGTACATTTTTTAAGTCTGTTCATGCAATGTATCATTCTTTAAATGACGATCAAACAAAATAGTTTTTAAGTCTTTTTTGTAAATGAACCGTACCTATTTTCTGCGAGAAATTTCTTCATTTATTGAAACGATTTTCTGATTTTGTTTGTTTAATATTTCTCGTTCATTGATACAAGCGTGTTGAAATTTTCTTCTCTGATTGCCTTGTGACAACCCTTATTTATGTGAAACAACTATTCGAAATAGCAACTTTCAACAAAAATATCAGCAATATTTCAGATTTTGAGAATCTTGATAGGATGATTTTAGATCATTTTGAAACTTAAAATAAACATTATCATTCGACTCAACCTAATGAATTAACCCTCCGTTGACTTGTTGTAGAGTGTGTCAAGGTCATTAGATTGAAGAGCAACTGCAACATTTCTAGTCTAACAAGGCTCATTAGTAGAATTGTCGATCATATATTAGGTATTTATCTAGACTAATTCTAACGTCCAACAATGTTTGACTTCCATCTATATGATTAGACTTTCAAAATCAGTCAGAATAAAAATTGTTTATGTAAAATAAGTTTGATTGCGAAATATAAAAAAAATTGAAATAGGTAAGAAAAAAAAAGCAAGAATAATAAAAATGTCAAGTGTTTGAAAGTAATTACCATTTCATTAATTTTGCTTCTCGAAGTTTTTCTTTTCCTTGTTGAGACAATCCACAATTATCCAGACGACAAGCAGATAATGTTTGATTTTGTTCAACTATTTGAAGAAGAGAATCTATCGATGAATCAGTGATGAATTGATTTGATCGAAGATCGAGACATCGAATAGATGTTGAATTTGAGGCAAGTACATCAGTTATCATTCTGATTCCATCATCTGTTATTCCAGTATCATTTAAAGATAAATGATGAAGATTTTGATTATTTCGAATTAATTCTACAATATATTTTATTCCTTCATCTCCAATAGGATTTGATGATAGAAAAATATGTGTTAGATATTTATTTGTTTTAATAACATCGACCAGCATTTGAATACCATCAGCTGTTATTTTGTTGGTTGATAACGATAGAGATCTAGGTTTTTTCTTTTTAATGCCTTTTTTTATAATAATTGGAATATCTTGATCTGTTAAATTCATATTAGATAAATCGATATTCTCCGATGATGATTGATTTATTCGTTTTTCTAATTCAGTATTTCGATAAAGATCATCTTTCGTTTTTGGACGAGTACAAGCAAATGCCATTTCTACGTGTTCACGTAGATTTTTCTTTTAGACTTTTGTCGAAATAATATAAAACTTATTGATTTACTTATTTTGAGTTTGTTGACTCATATTTCAAGGTTAAAAGAGAGAAAAAAAAATCGATTCTTCTATCAACAGTATTTTAATCAACTTTCGAATTGATTTTGTTCTGTCGTATAAAATGAATACATAAGAATGCAAAAAAAACAAATTTTATGTTTTTCGATGATCAAATCTCATTTTACTTATATTCGTCGAACTATATAAATAAATTAAAATCAAATGAGAATTTCCAAGAATTAATTTCGTGTTACAAATGATTTACAAGAGTAGATTTTTGTAAAAAATTAATCTCCAAATTAAATTTAAAAAGAAAACACAAAATAAATCAATTAATGAGTTATTGTTCATTTTGTTTTTGTTACAATAAAATGATGATTAATTATTTTGTTCATCAATATAAGATTGATGGTCTTTCTCGAAAGAATCAATTATATCGATTATGTTTCGAGCACAATTGTGGATAAAAAACGTTTCTCGTCAAAATACTTTCGAGATAGAATAAAAAATGATTTAATAAAAAATAATTCTAAAATAATATCGATCTTTCATATTTAAATTAAATAAAGCATTTAGATTTGTTACTATGTTCTTATATCTATTTGTTATATATATATATATATTATCGAATATTTGTCTCTTAAATTATTTCAATAAAAGATATATCATTATTCCACATAAATATTATTATCAGTCAATTTATATATCGAAGATGAAGAAATTTATTTTTCAAATTATTTTAATAAAAAGACTTCTATTGATCATTTATTATTTAAAATTTCAAACGAAAAATCTATTTGAATTTATTTTATAGAAAAATTAATCGATTATGAAAATGAATATATCGTTTGCGACAAAAATCACAAATTGATAGATGAAAATATTTAATCTATTTTAAAATTGAATTTTTCAAAGAAAATTAATATCATAAGTTAACTTTTTTTATATAAAAACAAAAATTATTAAGAATATTTTATGCTTTTTTATTTTTCCTAGTCAACTTTATTTAGTTATACCACTAGGAAAAGATCTTCCTAGAAAATGACTCGATTTATTTAGATTTAACAATTCATATTGCAAAAGTATCGATGAACTCAACAAAAATTCATCTCATTTATTATTATCAAAATAAATACTTTGTTAACATAAATTAAAAACGAATTGAAATACTTTTATCTATTTAAGATTGACTTAAATTTTTTTTTTTTGTTATAGTTTTAATTTCATTTCAAATGAAATAAGATAAATATTATTGATTGAAAAAGAATATATAGTAATTAAATAGAGAACAATTCGGAATAAAAAAGAAAATTTTATTTTATTGAACAATTTGTTTAATAAACTATGCATAGAACTTCTAATCGTTTGATAGTAAATAAATAGTCTTTGTTTGTTATCTATCTGTATTAAGATAATATATTCGACGATAAAAAGGCATAATCATAACATATGATATATTATAAAATGAATTAGCTATATAATATGCTGAAAATCTAGTTACTAATAGATTTCTTTTATTGGAAATAGTTCGAACGACTTTCCTTATGTGCTTTCCTATGTTCAATTTTGAATTCCAATTTGTGAAATTGTTACATTTCTATATACTCAATACATAAGAAATGTTTTATAATCAAATCTAATAGTATAACTTGTATTAACAGCAACATATATATATATAATGATCATTTTCCAACATAATTCAAAAAAAAATATATATATTCTGCAAATACGACAAGAACTTTATATTTCAATTGATTTAGTTCGGTATATTTTATCTACAATTTATTTAAAAGTTCGATTAATTCTGTCTATTTCTTTAAAATGGTGTTCAATTTTCATAATTAGTTACGATAAGTAGAAATGATTTGTTTTTTGTTAAATATATAATATTGAAAATAAATAATATATTTATTAATTGAATTAAATCTATGAAAAATAAAATCAGTTCTACCATTAATTATAATTAATATTGTTTTATTTAGATAATTAATAGATGAGATAAAACCAATATTATTTTAAGAATTATTAATTAATATTAGAATATAATATTTACTTTTCCGACGGTTTCCATCA
This sequence comes from Rotaria sordida, assembly GCA_905250125.1. Classification (NCBI taxonomy): domain Eukaryota; kingdom Metazoa; phylum Rotifera; class Eurotatoria; order Philodinida; family Philodinidae; genus Rotaria; species Rotaria sordida. The sequence goes on along the minus strand of CAJNOL010000552.1, from coordinate 82,228 downwards.
TCATCAATATTTTATTTATTTATTATTTCATTAAATCCATAATAAATAATATCATTTTAATATAAATCACCAAATAAATCATGAATAACATGTTTATCCTCGTGTTTAGATTTTTGAATAAATATAATAAGAAAAAAACAAACTAATGATCAACAGAAATATTTTCATTATTATCGAATGATTGTATATTCAATTATAAAATAATGCACTATCAACAGTCAAATCTCTAGAAATTGTTAACTTTAAATATTATTTCAAAATGAATTTTGTCTATAAAGTCAATTAAATAAAACAATAATCATGTTATATATTCGTTTTCGATAAATAAATAAATAAATAAATAAAACTTCTATTAGTTTTCAATTATTTCTTAATCATTCAGTGTTTAAATATTGTTTGAGAATATATTAAATGATCTTGAAATATTCATGTGTATTTTTATTTGATAACAATGATTAATTGAACATTTATTAAATTTATTTATACTTTTAAATAGTGAATCTTTAAGAAATGTGAAGAAACTTTTCAATGTTATATTCTAACATATGTTCAAGGAAATAAATTGATAAAGATCTTAATTTTTACCTCTGTTTCTTTTTAAATCATATCATTTCTAATATTTAATTGATTGATCTTATTCAATATTCAAACAAGTTCTTTTTTTCTTTGTTTTTTCTATTTGTTTATTTATTTAAATCATAAATATAAATGAATAATAACTAAAATGAATTTAATAAGATAATGATATATCTTCGTGTAAAATAGGCACGTTATGGATAAACTAATTGATAAAGTTTTCTAAATTCTATGATTATTTCAGTTTCAATCGAATTCTATTAAGAAAAAAGATTATTTTATAGTAGAGAAATTGTTATCAGTGACAATGATTGAAACTATCAAAAAAAAAAAGTTTCGAATTGTTTATCTAATGAACAATGAATAAATTTTTTCTAAAATCTCATAGATTTCTATGAATTGTGATTTAATTCTCGATTGATTATCTCATTTAAATAAAAAGAAATAAAACAAAAAAAAACCTATTTCTAAACTAACCTCAAATTGGATTAAAAAAATCATATTTATTTCTCTCAAAATATTATTTTCGATAATAAATTTCTCTATATCGATTTACTCGGTTTCATTTGAATTGATTTTGTTTTGTACTATTTCAATGAAATAATTTCTATAAAATTATTATTTCAATTTGTTAAAATAAATCAAAATTAATTGATCAAATTAAAAATTCAATAGAAACATCATATTATTAATAATAAACATAATTTAATTTGAAGTTAATATTAAAAAAAAAAAAAAACAAAAGATAATTTATTCGAATTTGATTCTCTTCATCTTTTATTTTATTATTCGATGTTGATCATTATTTATTCTATAGATTATATTCATCAACAATAAATAAATAAGCAAATATATTCATCGAATTATTTTTCAAATCTTAAATAAATATTTCATTTTATCTGATCTTTCTGTCATTTATCCAATTAATTAAATATATTCAAAGACAATCATTGTATTTTATTTTTAAATTGTTTTATTAATTAATTAATTAATATCATAGATATATTCAGAAATTTTCAGATAAACAAACATCTATATGTTATATTTATTTTTAACTAAGAAATATAACAGATGAATAAATAATTTTGTTAAAACTCAATAAAGATTATTGTCGATTGAAAATCCTAAATTCTATAACGAATTGTGCTTAACTGCCAATGAGCTTCATTTAATTAATCTTACAAATTGTACTCATATATTTACACTAGATCGAACAACACTATCTAGAGAAGATTTATCAAAATTTAAAGTTCTTTATCGAAACAACATTATTTCTCTTTCACATATCATTATAAACATAAATCAAATAAATAAATCTATCTATATATTATAGATAGATTAGAGAAAAAAACGAAGACTTTTAGAAAAAGTAAACAATGATTTTCTTAAGAACAATATGATTTTGAGAGTATTGATTTAGCTCGATAGATATTTCTAGAAGTGTCGAGAGATTTATGGATATAGGGGATTATAATTGTGATTGATATTGAATATGAAAAAATGAAATGCATATATCTGTGAAGGTTCTTCATATATACGTTGTTAAACTTGTTAATGTATTGAGACATTGACATAATTTGTGAAGGCATTCGAAACAAACTTGACTTGTCTTTGGTGAATAGTGAGTATAATCATTGAATTTATCGGTTGTCCATGACCCATTTCAATAGATCGACGATACACTTGATTTACTCTTTGTTTCTATTCAAATCTGATCTAATAAGATTCTTGATGATTGTTATCTTTGTTACGCTCTCAACATTGTTTTATTAAAGAGATAAAAACGAAAAAAAAGACATCAATGACAATATTTATATGCACATTATTTTTATTGAATTGATTGATTGCCTTTTAAATAAAATTATACTGATAGAAATAAACTTGGATTTTTGTTATCAATTTCGTACAAATGTTGCAAAACTTTTCTCATATGTAAATCGAAATTTTTTTATTATTATTTAATTATAAATAAAAAAAATCGAAAAATATTCTTTTTAGCTTAGTTTTATTCTTTTTATTGAATATTTCAATAAATGGTCATGATCATTATATTCAAAGTTCATCTTCATTTTTTTCTCAAAATAATATTGACAAAAGACATGTGATACAAAATTCAACTATTCCATATGAAAAAACAGGTTAATCTTAAAATTAAATTATTATTATATGTTTATTGTTTAATTTAGTAAGGAATATAAAAAGACCTCTATCTACTGATTCATTAATTAATCGACAAATTTTAGAACGAAATTATATAAAAAAACAAAGTATGCATTTATTTATTAATTATTTATTGAAATTAATTTAATTCTTTATTATTTGTTTTTTTTTGAGAAACTAATTATCATACATCAAATAATTTCATTAGAAATCAACAAGAATCTATTGAATCAAAATCAATTGTTAAAAGAAAAATCAATCCTCTTTATTCAGATTTAATTCTATATTCAAATAATCAAACAAATCTCAATTCTTCAATTCAAATGAGGAAAACTTTCCAGTTTAGTTCTATTAATAGAATAATGATCAATATTTCAAAATTAAATATTGATATTGAAACGAAAAATATTTCAATTGTTTTTCATGATATTGTAACTGATTTTTTACATTTAAAACACTCTCAATCGATTTCTATTCAATATTCAACATCGATGTCAAGTAAATAAAAGAAAAACTGAAAATAAATTCTATTGAATTATTTGTTCTTTTTTATTTTTCTAATAGATAATGAAATGATATCAATAAAAAAATATTTTATTGAAAAAATTCTAATTATATTAGATGAATATATTAACAATAAAATTAATAAGGATTTAATCGATAAAAAATCTAATCAAATAAATCTTATTTATGAAAATTTAACAGATATATTTAATATATATGAATCTAACTTTGATAGTATTTATTTTACGAGAATTCATACAAAAGAAAATCTTACTCTTATTATCAATTCTATTATGTCAACAACTGAATATGTATTTTTATTTTTATTTTAATAAAAAAAAAAATTGACAAATTATATATTTAATTAATATTTATATTTCAGGTTGACGATAAATATTGTTCAATCAAATTTAAATATTTCAATTATATTTATTGTATTAAAATTGATTTTAATAAAATTTTATGGAATTTATCAAAAGAAGATAATTCAATTCAATCTTTAAAACTATTTAATTCAATTAATATTCAGACACAAATCTTATCCTATGAAGAAAATCATTATCCTCAAGTATTTCAATATAAAACAAATTCAAAAATCACTGGTTTTTTTTTAAATTATTTTTTTCTTTAATATTGAAAATATTTTTATCATTTTTATTTTTTAGAACCTCTTATTGTTTGTTATTATACCAATTGGTCACAATATCGTCATGGTCCAGGTCGTTTTTATCCTGAAAATCTTGATGTAAATCTTTGTACTCATATAGTATATGCATTTGCAAAACTTGATAATGATCGTATAGTTCCATATGAATGGAATGATGAAAGTACTCCATGGTCAGTAGGCATGTATCAAAGAATCATCAATTTACGTAAATCAAATAAATTAAAAGTTTTACTTGGACTTGGTGGATGGAATCATGGAAGTCACCCTTTCTCTAATATGGTTCATAATGAAACACAACGAATCAATTTCATTAGAGCAACAATTAGTTTTTTAGAAAAGCATCAATTTGATGGACTTGATCTTGATTGGGTAAATATTTAAAGAAAATTCGTATTTTATTCAATTAGATTTTATTAAAGGAATATCCGGGTTCACGTGAAGGTTCAAGACCATCTGATAAACAACATTTTAGCAATTTATTAATTGAACTTAAAGAAGCTTTTCGTCCATTCCATTTTTTGTTAACAGCAGCTGTGGGTGCTGGAAAACCAACGATTGATGCTGCTTATGAAATTTCTCAAGTTTGTCAAATTCTTGATATTGTTAATTTAATGTCCTATGATTTACATGGGTTAGGATGCTTTTAGTTTTCTTTTTCATTAATTTTGAATTAAGATTTTTTTTTTTTTTTGTAAAATTAAAGTTCATGGGAAACAAAAACTGGTATTCATATTCCATTATATAGTCGTCAAAATGATAATCAATTAGATAAACAATTGACACAAGATTGGTCCGTTCGTTATTGGATAAATAATGGTTGTTCTCCATCGAAAATTGTTATGGGCTTAGCACTTTATGGTCGAACATTTCGATTAGCTAGTCCATCTAAGAATTACATTGGTGCACCAGCTGTTGGACCAGGTTTTTATATTCAATATTATTTTTTAAAATTTCTTAAATAAATTCATTTAAGGCAATGCTGGTTTATATACAAATGAACAAGGATTTTTAGCTTATTATGAAATATGTACTCGTGTTAAACAACAAGGTTGGACTAAAATATTTGATGAAGAACAAAAAACAAATTATGCTTATAAAGATGAACAATGGGTTGGATATGATGATCTTTATTCAATTGGTTATAAGGTTTTTTTTTTCAAATAAATATATTAATTCAAATGAAAATTATTTATTTATTTCAATAGATTCAATACGTTCAAGAAATGGGTTTAGCTGGAATTATGTTTTGGGCAGCAGATCTTGATGATTTTACTGGTAGTGTATGTAATGAAGGAAAATATCCTCTAATGAATAAAGCTGTCAGTCTTATTCGTTCTCAAATTCAACCAACAATATCATCAATAAAAATAAATTCAACAAAAAGTTCATTTCAAGAAAAAAAACGTATTGTTTGTTATTATACAAAGTATATCAAAATAAATTTTCTTTAAAGAAAAAAATTGAATATTTACTTTTATTAGTTGGGCACAATATCGTCCTGATCAAGGAAAATTTTATCCTGAAGATCTTGATGGCTCATTATGTACACATATTATTTATGCCTCTGCTATATTAAAAAATTCAAAACTTGCTCCATTTCAATTGAACGATGAAGATACTCAATCGAACAAAGGTTTGTTTTCGTTCATTTTCTTTCTCCTTACTCTTTCTAGTCGAGGTTTAAGCCATTTAGTAGTGATTTCCAACTATTTGTATCTTTCGCTGCATGTTACGTTGTGGTCTATTCAAATTCTCAGTATTCATGTCAGATTTTCTCGAGGTATTTGAACCAACTGACCTTTTTCCTCATTGTTCAAAATGAAGAAGTAGAGATTCGAATCGTAGAGGTTCTCGCACATGCGAACTGCGCATTTTGTCTTGTAGTGTCTGACCAGCTGCTCTCCGTAAGAGTTTCATTTCAGTCACTTGTATTCAAGATCGAATTTTCTCAGTTATTACCCATTGTTTGTTGTTAAAGATGAGGCTAGGTCGATATATCGATTCGAAGATTGTAGGTTTTATCGTCTTGCTCAATTCTGCCTGATAGAGCAAACGTAGAATGCCGTTAATCGCACTAGTTCGTCAATCAATTTCGCCGTCTTGATTTCTATCATTTGAGAATTGTACCTTCAGATACTTGAACAGGTCAACCTGACTCAACGGAGCGTCATTTACACGAAGGATGAGCTGTTCAGGTTTCTTGAAAGAACCATTATTTGAGTTTTCTTCACATTGGTCTTCATACCTGACGAGGAACGCTATTTTACAAACCGTTCGAGAGTCCTTTGTAGTCCATCAGTCGTTGTTACCAGACAAGCGACATCATGAGCAAAAAGAAGAGAAACCACCTTAATACTATCGGTTTTGATGCAATTCAGGCTGGTACTTTTCCGAGATATCTTGCTGATGAAAATTATAAATAGCAATAGTGTTAAAACACAGCCTTATCCTAATCCAACGTGTACTCGGAACTAATCTGACTTCTTACCATTTATATGAATACAGCTTTTACAATCGTTGTGCAAAGACTGAATTACAGATAAGAGGCGATCATGAATGCTATACTCATCTAATATTCTTCAGAGCAAGTCCTGCGGAGCTCTATCGAACGCCCAGGATTTTTCAAATATTTGATGCAATATGAAAATTTGATCCGTTGGTTCTTTTCTCGTGCGAAACCTACATTGTGCATCTTGAATATATTGTTTGACTATCTCTTAACAACTTCATTCTAGCACTATCGTGTAGACTTTATCGACTAGGCTGGATAGAGTAATTCCTCTGTAGTTTGAACACTTCCTTTTATCCTCTTTTTTTGGAAAATGGGGATAATGATCGCAGTCTCCTTGTTCGTGGAAGATTTTTCAGTTTTCTACGCCACATAACAAATGCAAGTGACCCAATGTAATCTACTAGAGTTGACCAATTTTAGCATCTCCGGTCTTATTTCGTTTATCCCAGCAATTTTATCAGATTTGAATGATTTAATGGCTCTCACAACTTCTGTGAAAGAGATATCATCGGTTCCATTCAATATTGATTCGCTTACTGTTCCTTCGATCTATTGAACATATAAGTCTTCACATGTCCAGAGTTGACGAGCAGTATCTATTATGGAATGAATACGGGCAGATCCATCCTTACAAAATTGACGAATGGTCTGCTAAAATACTTTGCTAGTCAAATAATAGTTGAATTCTAGATGGTGTTCGAAATTGTCCCAAGAAGTTGTTTCTACTTCAGCTACAAATTTCCTCGCATTGTCTCGTAGTTACTTATATCGCTGTCAGTTTTCCACTGTTTGGCGTTGAATCCATATACGATACGCCACTTTCTTGTCAGAAATAGTCATACGAACTTTCTCAGTACATCGTGCAGTTTTCTTTGGACTTTTTTTTGCTGTCCAACACGTTTAGTTCCACATGTTTCTGTTCCAACGTCTAGCGCTGCCATACGGAATAAGAATCACTTGGATTTAATGTCGATCTCGTCCTGTAGTATTTGAAAGAATTGTTATTCGAATTTTTTCATAAGATTTAGGTAGGTCTCTTCATCAGTCCATAAACCATCATATAATGGTCGGTTATCAGTTCGGTGCCTCGTTTTACTCGAACATACACCATGACTCGTCGTTAGTCGTTCGATACGATAATAAAGTCAGTTAATGATTGTTGAGCCATAGAATCTACTGTTTTATGCCATATATACTTGTGAATGTTCTTGTGTTGAAAAAATGTGTTCACTATTGATAGACCCCCATTTATGCAAACATCCAGTAGTTGTTTGCCTTATGTGTTGAGATCTTTATCATGATTTTGTTCGCTTACATCATTCTACGCTTGTGAATCGCTGCTAATGTGTGTATTAAAGTCTCCGGTCAGTGCTATAGAATGTGTCGCATGAACACCTTCCATAGTTTCGAAGATTTCATGAAGCAGTGTCGCATATTCGATTTCATGTTACGCGCATCCACTCGTATGCGCCACTAGTATTTTCTTCATCAGCTGCAATCTTATACAAGCGAATTTTCCATTAACTGATTTTCATTCGAGGACTGTAATTGGTTAGTCGAGGATTTAAGGATATTGACACTTCTGCTTGGGTATGAATTGATGGATCAACATCAGAATAGAATAATTGCTGTCCATTATTCATAACCAGTATTCTATTGCCTTTCGACTTGATTGATGAAATTCTAACTATATCTAATCGATACGTTTGAGCTTCCTCAATCAGTTCTGGTTCTTTGCCAGTGAGTGATGTCATATTCCATGTATCAATTTCCATTTTGCATTGATGTTGTCAATTCCGATGTTCATTTCTACTAAAAATGCCGCTGACGTATGGTACCAACTCCCATACATACTAGGACAGTTGGTGAAACCATTGCTAGCCATACATGGTTATTTCACTGTTAGCAACCGTATCTTGTTTGAGTTAATCCCGATCGATTTACGGACACCTGAATTTAATCGACCACCAGACATTTGCATATGAACACCATCTTCAGACCTTGTTTAAGGCACATGCCCCAGTGTCTTACTTCTGGGCGAGGTATCAAAACTTTTTGTTGTGTACATCATGAGAGATTTGCAGAAGTGTGTTGGCATCACCCAGAACACATAGTAAGGAGGTGGGCTTGGATTATTTTTCGGTTTATTTTCATTTCTATAAATTTATTTATTTATAATTTAATCTAGGCATGTATTCACGAGTTTTGGCATTAAAAAAAACACATAATATAAAAATATTACTTGGTGTGAGTGGACCGAATTTTGGTTCAGCTGATTTTTCTCATATGGTCGAAAATGAACAATTACGAAAAGTATTTGTTTATCAAGCAACATTATTTATACGTGATCATCAATTTGATGGTCTTAATCTTGATTGGGTACAAATCAGTAATAAGATAATTAAATTTTTATTTTTATTCATAGGAATATCCTGCAAATCGATTAGGTAGTCGATCGCAAGATAAACAATTATTCACTAGTTTAGTCAAAGTTTGTTGTTTTTTCCGAAAATAAATATTTCTTGAATAGAATTGATGATGTGTTTGTTAGGAATTAAAAGAGGCTTTTGAACCTTATAATTTGTTATTAACAGCAACTGTTGCTGCTGAAAAGTCAACAATTGAAACAGCTTATGAAATAGATAAAATAGCTAAGTATGTTGACTTTATTAATTTAATGACATATAATCTTCATGAGAGCGGATCGAAAAATATGACTGGTCATCATACTGCCTTATATGCACATCCACAAGAAGATCAATATCAAATGACACTTAATCAAGTCAGATGAACATTTTTCAATTCTATTTAATCAAATTATAATTTTATTTATTTAAGAATTGGTCAGTTAATTATTGGATTAAACAAGGAATGCCTAAAGAAAAAATTTCCATGGGTTTAGCAACATATGGACGAACATTTAAATTGTTTAATAATTTAAATAGAGGAATTCGTTTACTAAGTTCAGGTCCAGGTGAACGTGGAAAATATACAAGAGAATATGGATTTATCGCTTATTATGAAGTTAAACTATAAAATATCGAAGATTTATTCATTATTTTAATATTCATTTTAGATTTGTGAAAAATTAAATAGTGGCCAATGGATAAGTGAGTATGATGATATACAAAAATCAATGTATGCTTATGATGAAGATACTTGGGTCTCTTATGATAATATTCAAACAATATCTATTCGTGTATGTTGTATTTCGATATACCGACTGTCTCAAAAGTGTCTTCCTAAAAGTTTTTTCGTATATATTTACTATTTGATTTAATTTTATCAATTACTTTTTGTAAATGATAGGTGAATACATAGAATTTTTATTTTATATGAACAAACTTCAGAAGTACTATTTAAAGCTATCACCTTTAACTGAAATAGAAAAATGCAATCTTTTTTTCTATTTCCAGAAAAATATCATGCAACATTTCTTTGTTTTTCATTGCTTCAATTTGTCAACTATTCTGATCATTAAATCGTCCAGATCTTTTATAGTCGTTTTTTGTAGACATTTGCTTTGATATGTCTTCATAAAAAGAAACTCAATGGTACCGAGTCGGGTGATTGTAGAGTCAATATAATTTTTACTCTATCTGTATACTAAAAAATATTCTGTATAAGGAGTTGATCAGTGTAGATAGTAGTTTGTCTTTTTTTGAGTCATAAGTAACTAATCATAGATGTTTGCGCTTCAAATACAACAAAATGTCGATCAATACACGGTTAAGAATTAAAGTTGTTCTCATGGTGACTAAATTGGAGTCTTCATCGTCAGTCACACGACATTTTCAACGCAAAAATTTGCTTTATATTCCTACAAAAAGAAGTATCAAAGCTGATTCGATCCATGATCATGAATGGTCAGGAAGACCGTTACCAGCAACAGCCGAAAAACTAGAGAAAACTGCTGATGTCTTATCAAATAACTCCAATCAACAGCATTCGTTGTGTTTCTGAAGAAGTGAAAGATTTCAAAAAATCGATTCTGCACCGAACCATGTGTCAAGTATTGGTATAGAAACGATATAATATTCAAATAACATAATAAATATACGATGAAGACATGTATTTACGTATTGATATGATCGAAATCTTGTTGTCTCTCGATAGTATTCAAAACAATGATGGTCTAATCATTTTTTTTTTAATGAAGCAACTCTTTCAAGTTTTAGGTATGGTTAATAAACACAAATGTCGTATTTGGACTCAAAATAACTCTTTTACCACTGTGAAAGTTGCAATGAACTCACCAAAGCTTACGGTGTGGTATGCAATGTCTACATGTCTATCAAGCGACTATTAAAGATGAGAACAATAGCAGAAAATGAGGCAATTGAAAAGAGAAACGTTTCAGAATATTTATTTTTTTGGAAACAGAAAAAAGACTGAATTTTTGTATCTGAGTTAAAGTTGATAGCTTTGCATACAATGGTCTATTTTGTTTCAATCTGAATTTGAAGAAGAAAAAACAACACTCATTTTCAAATAAAAACGGAGTCTTATAAGTTTTTAGAATTATCTAGTGTCGTATATACTAATATACCCCGTTTTTTTTTCGATGGTGGGTGTGGGAGGCCTTTAGGTACATATAGTAACAAATAATTCTAAAGAGCTCGTAGACCTACTGTCGATAAAATCGAGGGTATAATGAGTCTGCAGATGTATGTATAGTCATGACTTATTCGACACTCTTCGTAAAATAAATAATGATATCGTTAGGTATGAATGAATAGAATGTGTGATATCCTTTATTTGTAGTAAACTCAACTCTCTCTCTCTCTCTCCTCGCCATCGTCATGTACCGATTAAGAAACTTTTTTTGCTAGGTGCGCTAAATCTCGGCTGTGGACAAAAAGCGGATGTGATTGTTTTTTTGAAAGTATAGTTTGAAATGAAAAACTTTATAGGCTCTAGCTTTGAACAATACTTGTGAAATTTGTTCATATAAATAAAAATTTGGTGGATCCACCTATTGTTTAAAAAACAATAGTTGATTAATATTAAATCAAATAGTAAAGATATACAAAAAAACTGTTAGGAAGAGATTTTTTAAACACTCTATATACTTATTTATTTTGTTACGAAATATTCTTTCTAGGCTAATTATGTTATTGAACAAAATCTTGGTGGTGTTATGATATGGGCAGCCGATCTTGATGATTTTTCGGGAAAATTTTGTAATAATGGTCGATATCCATTGATGAATGCTGTGGCTAATATTATTCGAACAGGTCAAATTCAACCAATTTATATATCTACTCGTCCAACATCAACTTCTAGAACATATTCTACAATAAAAATGACTAAATTTACTCTTCCATTACAATCGAATACATTATCTTCTTGGACTTCATGGTTAACAAGATCATCACCTATAAATAGTAAATATATTTTATTATAGAGGTTTTCCAAATTTTTTTTCGAAATGTAACTAATCCATGATGAAATTGATACGGTATAGTTTTGACTGAACTATTTCCTTATTCAGAAATATTGTTAAACGTTCAAGAAAAGGCTAGTCTTCGTATGTTTTTCATAGAAATGTATTAAATCAAATCGAGATTTGAGTCATCAGAGAAAAAGAAACTTCTCTAAACTGGAACTAAACATTCTAGTTAAATATTCTATGATTTTCAGCGAACTATTTTGTAAATTTTAGTAATTGAAAAAGAAAAATGACGATAGATGATCAAAAGAAACATCTTAATAGTCGACTGGAAAAACCATTCTAAAAAAGTTTTGTTCAGACGGTGATCAATAGCCGAAAAATTGAAAAGTGCCACAAGCATAATTAATAAGAAAGAAATGACAGGGATCTTGATAGAGATCGGAATCAAACAAGCTTTTTCCTGATCAGGATCAACCATGAAAAAGTTTTTGAAGAAAAGATCGATTTGATTTGAAAAGTGTGTAAATATTGATATTTAGTATTATCGCAATCAATTGTTTGTATGACAAGAATCAATCCAGTTTTATTCAATAGTGTCAATATCAATCTATGTTCACATTTAATTATAATTGAAAGAGATTTATTATCAATAGATATCGACTTATTTCAATCAACACTTTCATTAGATATTCGTCTGTTTTTATAAGATACTTTGGTTTTTTTTTTAATAAAAATATATGTTTTTTAGTTAAACAATTGAAAGTAATGAAAAGAAAAAATGAAAATTTAAAAATCTTTTATTCAATACTTGGTCAATGGAACTCGAAACATTTTGATTTACTTCGTAATGATCAACAAAGACAAAAATTAAATAAAAAAATAGAACAATATTTAACTAATTATACTTTCGATGGACTTGGTTTGTTTTGAAAAAAATTTGTTCTGTTAATAAATTAAAAATTTTCATTTTCTTAAATAATAGATATTGATTGGAATATACAAGTTGATCAAATACCTTCATTAACAGACAAACATCTTTTATCAACGTGGCTTTTAGTATGTTAATATGAAACTTTTCTTTTTATTAAAAACAAAAACAAAACATTTTTTTTAAATAGGAATTACGATATTTATTTGTTGCAAATAAATATTCTCTATCAATTGGTATAAGTGGAGAAAAACACATTATTGATAGTTATTATGATTTTAATATAATATCAAAGTAAATTATTTTTATCATTTTTCGTTTTTTTTTTAAATGAAAATTATTTAAGAATGGTTGATTTTATTCGTTTAATGGCTTTTGATTGGACAAGAATAAATGAGACAAGTTTAACTAATCGAGTTAATTCATTGGAAAATCAACGATATAATTATCAATTTAATTATATTGTAAATTCGATAGTGATTTAAATATAAAAATTATTTTATTTTCCATTATAGAATTGGCTTATTAATTATATTAAAATTCTTGGTGTATCTTCTAAACAAATAAGTCTTTCTATACAAACATATGGACGTTTATTTGAATTTATTTATCAAAATCAATATTTGATTCGTTCATCGAGAATTGATTCATCAAAAATCTTGCCTTATTCACATGTTTGTTTAGTTTTTTATTTTATTTTAATTAAGTATTTAATTATTTTAGATTTGTAAATTATTAAAAACTAAGGATTTTATTCAAGAATATGATAATAAAACTTCTTCATCATATTTATTTAATTTTAAAACAAAACAATTGATAAGTTTTGATACAATCGATGATATACAAATCAAGGTAAATATTTCCTTTTAATACCAAAAAAAGACACTACTCAATTCATTCATTGAGAATCTCCCAGAGATTTTTAAAAAAACAAAAAATACTTGAATTTATTTGAAAAGTTGAATTTTTTGAGGAGAAATTCTCTATAAAAATCATCGAGATTGTAGTCTTTTAAATGGTTATTTTCACAAAACTCTTTATTTGACGAATAATGCTTTGACAAAATTTGATAATCTTAATTGAGTAAGAATATTTTTAGCTTTTATCGAATTCCGTACAAATATTTACTTAGAAAACAAAATCGATCTATATTTGAAATTCTACAATAGTGAACAAAAGTCTTGCCTCTAGTAGAATTTTATAGAAATTGTAGAAGTTTTCATAAGATTGATATAAATAAGTCGTTCTAGCCATCTTCTAATTTTAACCACTGTTCATTCGTTCAGTCTTGTTGTTAGTCATTAGCTCTGACATATACTTTTGCCATTGTACCACCAATATGAAAATGATTTTTTATACCTCCAAATTCGTCGGGTTCAAAACTCAACCATGCATTTGTAGCGAAAGCAATCCATTATTATCTAATGATGATGATGAATTATTCTCTCAAGTGATGGAATCAGTCAAAAAAACTTGACTGATTCAACTCGATCTAGTCGAAGCCGTTACTTACCAACTAATATCAATAGAATCATTTAAAATAGGCTCGATGTAACAAAGTAATAAACTTGAGTCAAGTAATCTTTTTTTAGGAGGTTAACATTCGTATGAATTTTGTCAAAGGATTGCTTTGGAATTTGAGAGGAAAAAAATAAAATCATGTCAACGATCAATCATTCTATAAAAGTCAACAGTTCGATCGTATCGTCTATTTTAAGCAGAACAATAGATGTTCAACGAGTGTATCATTTTTACAAGTGTAATTTATTGTCAAAAAAGACACTTAGAAATTTGAAGTCAATTCAAAAACGAATAATCGACTTGACAAAATAGATTCATCGTCGATCTCATCCAATCTGGTATCGATCGAAAATTTTTGGTACTTTGTCAATATGAAATAAACTATGAAAAAGCGAGTATTTTATCAATCTTTACTTTCGCTAATAAAACTTGAATGAAACTCTTTACCATCGGATGTTATCCATCAAACTTTTACATTCTATTAACAATAGAATTTATCAAGTTGATCAAACTTATGCTCAATTTCTATAATGTTTATTATAATAATCTAATAGAAGATTTTATATAATAAAAAAGTTTTTATTTTTTATCATTTCATTTGATAATATTCTACTAGAAGGACAACTTTTGTTCGCTATAATAATGTTGAATTTTTAGGAAAGATTTTTATTTTATATAATAATTATAAGAGGTTATGATATACAATAGATTTTTTCAAAATATTCTTTTTAGTAAATAATATTTTCGTCTTTTTGTTAAAAGGTTCGTTTTGTTAAATTGGAAGGTTTATTTGGTATAACATTATCATGGTTAGATATCGATGATATTTATGGATTATGTGGAAAAGGTTCTTATCCAATATTAAATACGATTTCTAATCTTTTAGATTTCAATTCTAATAAACAATCTTGTATGAGTTTCCATTTTATTTAAGCTTCTTTTTTTAAATTTTTTATTGAAATTTTAGCTGAAAAGAATTTCAACAATATAAATGATTTAAAAGAAAAATCTTCAAAAAAACAAATATTTTGTTCTATAAGTTCGAATACAGAAACATATTATGGTTTAATACGTTTTACATTGGATAAAATAAAAGTCGATCTTTGTAATTATTTATTAATTGATTATAATAATTCTCTTTTATCAACATCAACATATAATCAATTTAAAATTCTTCTTACAATTAGTTTAAATGATTTTTTTATTATTGATCAATTAATATATAATTTTAGAATTAAACAAATTTATGGTTTTAATATTTATTTGAAGAAATTTTCAAATGATATTATCGAACAAATTCATGTATAAGAATTATTTAAAAACAAAAAAAATCAAATTGATTTTTTTTATTTTCTTTTAGATAATAAGATCAAAATTATCGAATAAATATTTATTAACAATATCATTTGAAATTGAAACAAATAATTCTTTTTTATATGAATATTCCAATTTAATTCAATTAAATAAGTTTGTTAAAATAAAAAAATAAAACAAAACATTTTTAAGAATTTATTTGTTTATAATTTTAATTTAGTTTAGTTGATTATATTATTATACTTCCATTTGATGATAAATCAACAAAAAATTTTCAAGAAATCAAACCATGGAATAGTCTTTATTCTACTAGTCAATATAATTTAACTTATTTTTCAATGGTTTGATGAAAACATTTTCTTTGATCTTAATTAAAAATCTTTTTTTAAATATAGAATTCAATTCTTGCTCGAATTCTTTCATATGGTGTATCAAAAGATAAAATAATAATGAGTATTCCAACATATGGTCTATCGTTTGTATTAGAAGATCACATCAAATATAATATTAATGATCATATATTAGAACAAGGTCTTCCAGGCCGTATTACACATAGAAAAGGAATACTTGCTGCTTATGAGGTTGAATTTTTCATTTCAAACGTTTTTTTTTTTCAATATAAATTAAAAAATTTTTTTTTCTTTGTTAATTTAGATTTGCCATTTAATTAAACAAGAAAATTATCGAAGATTTTTCGATAATAAAACTTTTTTAGTTATGGCACATCATAAAAATAATTTGATTATATATGATGATACACAACCATTTCAATTAAAAAATCATATTGTTATTAATGGTACCGTCGAATATAAATCAAATTTTATAATAAATTCTCAAATAGGTGGTGTACTTATACATCATATTGATATGGATGATTATATCGGTTTATCATGTAATCTTGGTGCATATCCGATAAGTTCAGTTGTATCTCGAATATTTTCACAATCAAAATCATATATTAAACCCACAACAACAACAGCAACAACATTGAATAATCAATATGAAACAACAAAAATACGTTCCACAGTAATAAATAATTTATGTTCAGGCGTTAAAACAGAACAATTAATAGAAGATAAGATTGATTGTCGTTATTATTATGTATGTCAATCAAATAATAGTAAACCTATATCACATTTACAATGTCCTCAAAATATGTTTTTTTCAATGAAAGAAAAAGCATGTACACATCAAAATTCTGTAAGTTTAATATATACCTATATTTACTATTTTTAACTAAAATTTCATTTTATTATTATAAGTCTCTGACAAATATCAAATAAATATGTTTTATTATCATAGATTTATTTAAATAAATAAGAGTTTACTTGATTAAATTAATAATTAGAATTTTAAATACGATTATTGATAAAAACTATTATATTTTCTCTTTTATTTGGTTTTGCATTGACACAAAATTCTTATTCTTTTTGTTAAATAATTACAAAAATAACGATATATCTGCAAAAAAAAAATAGAAATAATCGAATATTATCTCTCTCCCTCTTGTACACGTTATTAAATAAAAAGAATTTTTTTTAAAACCATAAATCAAAAGTAAGATATTGTCATCGAAATATTTTTTGAATTTGAATAGAAAATATTCTTTTTAAATATCTAATATGTTTTAATATTATGAAAATAGGATTGTTCTTCTAAATTAATGTTCAATTCAATGGCAAAATCAATAGAACAAACTCAAAAATCATTATTGAGACAATCGGATAAAAGTAATCATATATTATATCTAGAATTATCGAAATAAAACTAGTTGTTGAATTTTTTAATAGGATTTCAATGTCAAAAAGCGAATGGAATATTTGCTGATTTATATGATTGTAGACAATATATATTATGTTCAAATAATATTCCTTTTATAATGAAATGTCCATCAAAAACAAAATTCAATTCATTATTAAATCGATGTGATGAATGGTCGAATATTTGTCCTTAAATTTTCTTATGAATTTCATTCTTATATTCATTTCAATATTCTCAAATAAAACCAAATCGATGTTGATCTTCGCATTGTCGTAATTATTTATTTTTTCTCATTATCGTTTATTCTTGCTTTGATTTTTTCTTTTCTAATATACTTCAATAGTTGATTTCTATCCTAGTTGTCATTTTTATTTCGTTGTTTATCTTATTGTTCTCATATATAATTCTATTCTATAAAATAAATTACACATGATACAGTAGGCAACTGGTTCATGTCAAAAGATGAGTTTTATGTAAGACAATCAGCATATTTCATATGTAAGACTTACTACTTCAACTTGTTCAACTCTCGAGTGACTGATCAAATATTGAAGTATTCACTTCAATTGATGACGATATTGAATGTTTACTTGTGCAACTTTTAGTTTTAGATTGTTACTCGCCTATTAGAGTATACTTCATCAAGATTTACAACAGTGCGCATCGATTGAATCATAAGTTTTGTTTTTAATAACTTTATAAGACAAAAAACTTGTTTTTATAGATAAATAAATACATTCGTATCGTTCTTTAATGACAATTTGAAAATGTCTTAATTATCTTGTCAAATGATGAGTATACAAATATTGTTTTATATATAAATTTTTCTAATGAATACGGATAGTGATCTATTATGTAATAGTACTACAATGGGATACCTTACTTTCGGTCGTCAGTCAATGTTTATATTTCATGTTCGGCTGTTATCTAGACAAACTCGATGAGAATATTTCTATGTAATGGTGTTGAACAAAAACGTTTATAAGAACAATCATTATGGTTTTCCTGACAAGAATAAATTTCATTCGCGTTATCAGAATGAAAAATCAAATTTATTAAACTTTATTTCAATTTTAAAATCTGTCGAGTGTTACAATTTCGATCTGAAGCTTCTTCCATGGAAAAAGATTTCAGTTTTGCAACGACATACTAAAAGTCTGACGGAATATGTGTTATATTGACGTCGAGACATGTGATTCTTAGAAGAGATTATCATCGGAATATCTCGAAAGAAAAAAATTGATTTGCGAGGAAACTTATATTTCAAGGTAAAACTTAACTCGGTACCTGAGATTTTCAACACATTGTAGCTAAGTCTATGACACCTTACAGTTCTAGAAACAGGTTTTTTTGGAGGATCGAGTCTAGCGACCAGTTCTTTTCGTATGGAGTCGGTGCATTCAGGATGGTAATGTAGCAATTCAATTCGATATGTGCTCCAGGGGTTCAAAAAAGAGCTTGTCATTATATCCAGTTTCCAAAATAGAACACATTCATAGAAGTCGAAGCTATAGCACGTCTAGAACTACTCTGTTACAACAATTCAAATTTTTTGAAAAAAACTGGTTACCAGTACTAGCTCCTCGATTGCAAACTGCCACAGATCTACTTCTGCGACATTATCAAACGATGAAGAACAGTTTTTGGTGTATGCTGTCAAATTATTTCAAGAATGGAAACAGCCACTAATTCGCAAATGTGTAATTCATATGGTTCGAACTTCGATGATTGAGCTTGGTAAAAATGGATCGTCGGATACTCGTTTAATTGAGTGGTTTCAGTCATTCATGTCAAAATGGCCGGATAGATTGAAAACTGCATCTTCCATGAAACTTTGAGCGTGTTCTCTCTCATTCATGCATCAAAGAAGTAATTAATAGATTCTTTGTTCTTTTCTTTAGATTAACGATGAGCAATAAAGCTTCGAAAAAATTAGTTTGCTCCATTTTAAAAGAATAGCTCATCTTATCATTAAAGCGAAAAAAAAAGCTGTCTTTATCTGGTTTACTGATTTAATTTATATTTAGCCAAATGGTTTGAACGTCTGCATGTTGTTTTAACCCAACTACAACTATTTAATGGACGTACCTTCATTTAGAACATCGATGGGACTAGGTCTTCTAATAGTCCAGGTCGTCGTCAAGTAACTGTTAAATGCTCAATATGTTATGTTATATCATCTCAAAGTAAAAGTGGAAAGTCTATGACCGTTGTGCTTCTATTGTACATTAGCAACAAGCAGGTAACTACTAAAAACTGATTGCCTTGTACTTCTTTATACTCATGACGAACTATTTAAGTTCTTGCCTTCTATTATAATTTGCAAGATATTAGAACTCTATCACATTTGGTGTCCAAAAAACCGGATATCCAAGTGATCATTATCATATGAGTACATCTAGATGGATTGAGGGTAGTGAACTGCGGAGTCGCATTTTTTGATCCCGAAACCCGACCCGATTCCTAAACTTTTTTTTCTTCAATTCCGAAATCCGACCCGCTTCCGAAAATATTGTTTTTGCGATTCCGATTCCAACTCCGACTCCGGTCAGAAATTTTTTCGTACCCCGACTCCGACTCCGAAAAACTCCGAAAATTTTTTGTGACTTAGGAGAGAATTTTTTTCAAATGCCCCCTTCGGATCTCAATGATTTTTTTGTCCATAGATATTACATTAAGTTCTAGTTAAAGTCCTAAAAAAAGATTTGGGTTCGTGTAGCTTCCTTCGTAGGTTATATGTATCTTTATTTTACTTCTACAAAACATAACCTATAACGTTCAAGAGATGGTTTGTCAGACCACTAATTAAGTCATATTTATTTCCATGTATGAAAGATTATATTAAGAAATTTATAAATTCGAAATATCAAATTATTTTGAAATATTTGTAAGAAGTATTAAGAAGCACAATCTTTGCTTTCCTCATGCTTATATCATGAAAATGTATTAAAAGCTGGTTTTTAAATATTAATGGCTATTTCGAAAATATTTTTCTCTAAGACCGTCTTATAAATCCAGAAAAGGTCTTAAAAGGGGCAGAATAGAATACTCTATAGAATGTGGTATACCAGTTTTCATAACAATGATTGTTAGTAGTTGATAGTACTTTCACAAAAAAAAAGGAGTGTATGCTTCGTAGTCATTCTTTTGCCTTTTTGTTCGTGACTTAGACGAGTAATGGCATCGCAAAAAACTGAATCAAGTTTCTATAAACCCTTGATACTGCACTTTTAAAAATTCTTTTCTGGATCATTGAGACGATATTAGATACAAAAATTTTCAAAATAACAATCGGTGTGTAAAAACAACTTTTTATTGTTTTCATAATCTAATGACAAAGGAAATCAAGGTTGTACTTCTTGGTGTTTTTTCACAAGCGCTTCGAAATAACTAGAAATAAATATTTTATGAGATCTGAATTAATTGGTGTTCTAGCGAACCATTTCTTGAACAGTATATGTTGTATCTTATCGAAGTAAAAGAAGTATACGTATAGCTTTTGAAGGAAGCGACGAGAATCCATATTTTTTCAGGGTTTTTACCAGGACATTACGTAACATTTGTAGACGAAAATTCATTGGAATCTGAAGGGTATCTGAAAAGGTTCTCTCGTTCAACAGTAACTTCAAAAAAAATTTCTTTCAATATTAAACAGGTGAACCCACCAGAGACAAGCTCGAAATTCGGAGTTCAGTTGAGTTTTTTTACTCCGACTCCGACTCCGAAATTTTTTTCGTCTTAATTCCGATTCCTACTCCGATTCCGAGAATTTCTGTTTTTTGATTCCGATTCCGACTCCGACTCCGGCGGAGTCGGAGTCGGAATCGGGTTTAGGACTCCGGTGCAGTTCACTAATTGAGGGTGAAATCTTTAACAATTACTTTATCTATCATTTTGTAACATATGTACAAAATGTAAACGTCTAGTACTTCTCATTATGAATGTTTGTAGATCTTATATATCAACAGCAATAATTAAAAATAACTTTGGATCACAATGTTCACATTGAATGCTTATCATTTTATTCAACTACTTTGTTACAACCTCTCGATGTTGTAACACGATCAAAAGTAATAAAGATATGAAGAAAACTGTTGGAAACATATAATCATCGAAAAATGCAAAAACAATCGATAAACCACAATTTACTTTACTAGTAACTTTTAGTTTTTATTATGCCAAAAAGATATGTCATCATTTTTAGATTTCGAAAATGTTTAAGAATTTTTTATTATCAAGTCACGGTATTAATGATTTCCTCAAATCTGGCATATATCCTTTTGGTTTTCGAGTCATCAGAAAAGAAAAGTTTTTACCACTACCAACACTAATAAGAAACTCGTCGTATCAACCGCTTGCTCATTCAACTTCTCGTGAAAATTTGAATTTAAACATTAATAACTTACCATCAAATGTTATTTATTCTACAGCTAGACTGTCTTCATGTCCAGATATTTTGTTACATGGTGTTATGTGTGATATCTACATTGTTATTCACGCTATTTCTTTTCTATATTTCTGTCGTATTTTTTTTCTTCTTTTGTTATACCTCGTAATATATATGGTGATATACACCCGACTGGTGTGGTTCACTCTAGTTTTCTTTAAATAAATGTTATATGTGTCCTCAAAATGACCTCACATTTGCCTTTAATTTTATTCTGAGAGAAGGAAAGCATAACACATGATAAGAATGTACTAAGAACATTAACCTTCTTGTTGATCATACTTTTCTAAATCAAACTTCATTGAACAAAAATATTTTCTTAACAACATCGAGCTCGACTTTGAATCATACTACATCTGATCTGCCTAAATCAAGTATGCCGTGAACGAGTTTTCGGAAAATACATAGGGTACCACTACAAAACTTTTCTCGTCCAGTTCTTCTAGCTGTAATTTGAGGACAAGTATTCTATTTTAACACTCAGACATATTTATGAATATATGGAAAATTTTAGATTTTCATGTCTTACGCACTGTTCTATTTTATTCATTTCTTTCAGATCACTCTCACGTTCTTTTTGATCTAGATTTTCAACTACCATGTACACAATTTCGCATAATGATTTTATACAACTGAAAAATGGGTTTAGCATAACGACAAACATGCTCGTTTAGAGCAAGCACGGAAGAGAGGGCCAAACATCTTCAGGCCGCACAGTTTCCAATTGATTTCATGAGCTTCAGCAAAACAATTTTAACGTTGAAAATACTACCCGTCTAGACCATCGACGAACATCTATCAATGAGTAAACGATTGATGCTGTACGAATAATAATTGAAAATGATCTTCGTTCAACATATGAACAAATAGAAAACACCTTAAGTGTCAATTCATCATCAATTTATTCAATTACTCATTACTATTTGAAGAAACGCAGATTTTGTGTTCGGTGTGTGCCATGTCAGTTAATTGATGTCCAAAAATAGTGGTGGGTACAATTTCTCCGCCATCCGCTGGAAAGATTTGAACAAGGCCAATTCTGTCGTGTGCTCGACATTATAGCCGACGACGAATCATGGTTCTATCGTTATGATTCAAAAACAAGAGTAGTCAAAAGTTTGCATGTCAAAACAAGTGATTCACGTCCATCAAAGTTCATTGCAACAAAAGTTTAGGCAAAAGAATGATGGCTACTTTGTGTATGAAATTTGGTTTGATCAAGTTGGCACTATTAAACACTGGTGTAATGCTCAATGCAAGCTGCTACGTCAGCAGCTGTCTACTACAAGTCTTCAAAATTGTATCAGAACGAAGATAAAAGAGCGATCTTTGAAGACGTAAGTAAAGTTAACAGTAAATTCGAATTTTTTGGGGAAATATTGGCCTCCAGACTTGTGCCAAAAAACGTACTGTCTGTGCCAGAGGGGGTATCGAATATACTGCAGAATATATATCCTTCAAATGCTTTTTATCGTGAGAAATAGCTTAAAGAATTCAAAAGATCTACTTTCAATTCTAATACAGGTGCTCAATGTAAGTTTTCGAGGGCTACCTGAACTTGCTAGCTATATCATTGCAGGTAGTGCCTGTAGCATGCCAGGATGACTCTTTAGCATCTCAGGTGGTGTCTCCGCTGTCCCAGATGCTACCTATAGCATTCCAGGGGATGCCTATGTCGTTTCAGGTGATGTCTGTAGCATCCTACATGGTGTCTGTAGGACCTGGAATGCTACGAATAGCATGCACAGGTGCTTCTCTTAACCCTTTCGAGTCGATGAGTCTCAGTGATGGGACCCGCCATATTTTAACAAAAAAATGCCTAGAAAAACACTTTCTTTTCCTTTTTCCTTAGGTAGCAGGTTATGTGTAATGCATTATCTGCTCTCTCTCTGCTATTGTTCGAATTATTTATTGCGTAGCATGATGTTTCTTGTTGAAACAACCAAGACAATATAATCTGTCACAATCAGAACAGAAGGTTTGTATTTTCTTTGCTGTCGCATTACTTGCTTCTCTTGACTATTGTTGTCTGATTTTCTCGTAGCAGCCAGCACAGCGTTAATGCCTATTTGATTTACAAGAAAAATTATGACAGAAGCCATATGACCATGCTACAATTTCGTGAAAGTCTTTTTCGATCTTTACTGCTTGGTACGCCATTCGAGTAGCTGAAACCTGGTCCGAAGCAACAATCAACAAGCCAAATGAAGCGCAAACTCGCTGATTACAAGCTCGAAGAAAAGGAAGGGTCGGACCACGATGCCCAAAGATGCTATGCTGACTATTACGAGAAAATCAGACAACAACAATCAAGAGAAGCAAGTAATACGACAGCAAAGAAAATAAAAACCTTCTGTTCTGATTCTGACAAATTTTATTGTCTTGGGTGTTTCAACAAGAAACACCATGCTATGCAATAAATAATTCAAACAATAACAGAGAGAGCACATGATACATTACACATAACCTTCTGCCAAAGGAAAAAGGAAAAGAAAGTGTTTTTCTAGTCATTTTTTTTGTTAAAATATGGCGGATCCCACCGCTAGGATCCATCGACTCGAAAGGGCTAATATATAAAAACATTGAATTTATTATGTATGCCAACGACAACATTTATCATTTCGACATATTCATTTTTGGAACTTTTTTATTTCAATATTTTCCTTTAGGACACATTGTCCATTAAGACTCTATACTTTCCTACAGATCGAATATTAATGGAAAAGTTTTTTTTTTATAATATCTATCATGTTCGAATACATTGGCCCGCAGTTATATAATGCTTTTCATCCTACGACTTTTTTATGGACTTTTTCGAGTTTTTAAGGTAAATTTAGTCTTATTATTATCGAAATAAAATTTATTAAAAAATATTTTCATCTATATATTAATTTCTTAGTATCTTATTTATATTCTATTGGGTTAAATAGAATTATTCTAGTTGATATAATCTGTAAAATCTTTGAATATTCCGAAATAATTGTCTTTAAATAAGTATCTGTCTACAATAGAAATAATTCTCTTTTAAGAAATAAATTTCGATTTTTTCAACTTTTATATAAATTCAATATAAAATCTTGTTAAAATTCAATCATTTATTAACCATATTAAATAGTTTCTTTAATGAGTATATAAAAAAAAAAAATTCGAATAACTAACATTCGATATGAACTTTAAAATAAAATAATAAATAATAATTGTTTTGTTTTGTTTTATTTATGTTTAGAGTTAAATAAGAATTAATTATTTGAATAAAATAATGAAAAAAAAAATCATTACAATAAACGTACTCTATATCCTTGATTACCCAAAACAAGATAAAAACACCAAGGAAATAGTGTTTTAGCTTGATAATCAATTTGAATAGGTTTTGTTTTTTCATGTGTTCTTTCATTTAATAAAGTTAAACTTGCTTCATCACAATTAATAATTAATTGAATAATATCATTTTCAATAGGAGTTGCTGGCCATTGAATCCTTTTTCCCACTCCATTTATCCAAACATCTCCATTTGTTGACCAACCACAAGCTGAACGTAATTTATGATATCGAACATCACCATATGCGGATTTATCCTTTGCTGAACATATTCCAATAAATATCCATGGAGACCATTTAACATTATTCATGTCTCTAAATTTTTATTTAAATAGTTATTTATACAAAACAAAAAAAAAAAACTTACTCAATTTTTTCAAATTTCATTCTAATATGATGAATACCATTAGAGTAAGATTGATTTCCTCTAATATAACCATATGTTTCATAATCTCTTTTTTCACAAAGACGATTATTTTCACGAATTCGTATTGAACGGCTTTTTTCTTGAAATTCTATTGATGTTTCGTCTACAGTCATTTTATTGTTAAATGTTTTTCGTTTTTTTTTTTATTTGAATAATGTTAAAAATTTGTGTCTATTATTGAAAATAAATTATGTCTTTATGTTGTTTTTATTTTCGTGTTCTTTTTTAAATTGAATATCTATCAATATTTACATTTCATTGCTAATAGAATAAAGAGAAGAAACAACTTTTGTTTTTTCTTTTGCTTTTTATTAATGTCATTGATAATTTTTCTTCATAAATTATTTATAAAAATAAAAGAAAACAATGATTGTTTTAACATGTTTTCACAATATATTCATCGAAGAAAAAAAGAAATTTTATTTCGACTTTCGACATCAATCAAATTCAACTAAATATCAATAGGCTAAACAATTTTTTCTCAACTATTATCAACAAATACGAAAACACAACGTCTTTTTTCTGTTATATCCTACTCATCTGAACTTTTTTCGATGCAAAAAAAAGGTTAAATAAAATAATTTCCATTTATCAAAGAAATAAATGACCTTTCTCTTTTACATCACCTCTTACTAAATCCTATCAATGTTATTTTTTCACATTTTTTCTACGAACTATTTTTCGACTTACAATGTAATCATATTGAGAAACAATAGTCAATATATCTCAATCGATAATTAATTACTTTCACAAACATAACAAACTGTCATTTTAATTTTAATTTTACTTGATTTCTTTTTTTTTTATAGTCAATAGGGTTTTGCCGATTGACATAGGACTCATGTTTTCGATTATTCCTATTCTCAACGAAAACATGAAATAAAATATGTCTTGACATTAGAGAAGTTTCTATGCAATACTAAAACTGTTACTCCTCTTGGAAACTGGCAGACTTTTATCGATCGGTTCAAATACACTAATGAAACGGTGAAAAACTCGTGTCGATTTAATAGTTCAATTAAAGAAGAATTTTGTTATATTGAGAAAAGTTTATAATAAGAGTACGACGAAGACATACAGTATGAAACTTGTTAGAATTCTTGGAATTTTTAATAGTAACAAGAGCTATTTTAGTCTCTTACGACCCATATAGGTTCATACGAAAAACTGAAGGAAAAAATCGTTGAAAATTTTTCATCTAATTATTGACAATAACTGATGTTAAACAATATCTATCCATTGTTTTATTTGATCTTCTTCAATAAACATATGATTTATTAACAATATTTAATATATTTTATGTTTTATTATTTGAAATCATTATTTAACACAGCTTAAGGGTTCACAATTCGTCAAAGTATAATACTGACCATGGACAGATAACATGAATTATAAAGCACACTTTTATTCTAGACTTTATATAATTAGCTTTATTTTATAACTCGATATTTTTACAGTTACATAATGCCACTAGTTAACATAACTCTCATAATAGAAAAGAATCTTTCTCAAACTCTTCTATCGAAACTCTCAACTGGATACTTAATTTACACGGATATTAACCTCTTATGCTGGAAGAACTGATTTTGACCATAGGAAATTCTTTAAGTCTAATTCAAGGCGTTCATCATACTTTGAAAATCCGTGAATTCGATATTTGGAGCTGATATTTTCATAAATTATAAGAGATTTTCTAGTTGGACACTTTCAACTTCGTATATTTCAGTCTTTAAACTCATAGAAATCGGTAAACAGCAATAAAATAGATTAGCTTCGGTGCCTTGAAAACTGATTAAAAAACCGATAAAGATCGACGAGAAGTCAACCAATCGGTTTGCTTATGTCACCGATTAAAAATCATTGTTAGAAAAATGATAAGTACGACTGATGTTCAGGTAGAGTCTCAATTAGAAATAATGAGAATTTTCATCAAATGACTAATCAATTCAGTTCTATAAGAGAAAAAAACACACCTTCTGACATATTCTCTCTTTTTCGAACGAAAACTGAATGGAATATCAATGAGATCTATTTAGTCTGTCAACAACAATATATTCTCATGTTTTTAATAGATAGAGAGAGAGCTCGTTGAACTTTATTGTTTAGACTAGTTATCTTATTGATCTTTTACTGTCAAGTCACTATATTGACTACTTATAGTTTTCTTCCTTTTTCGAAACTATGGATAAATTAATTTAACAATCGAAGAACCAGTCTAGAATCTATTCTCCTAGTCATGCAACTATTAACAATATTTCAATATAGGTACCACGCTTGCTGTACTGAATAAATTTAATCTGATTTATTTATTGATGAAATTTTAATGACGATTAGACATCGAATAAGAATTGTTATTCTACAATGACGGAAGATTCTCGTATACGATATGCAATCAATATCAAAATGATTAGAATGACAATATTGTCAGAGTTGTGTCTCGAAAAGTAAAGAATCTTGAAAGGTAAATATTCTTGATTAGTCTCAAATCTCTCATTTCTAGGTATGATCGAAATCTTTAACGATAAATAATCATATGGAATTTGTTGATCATGGCGAGACGTTGATTATCTTAAGATATTTTTCACAGTGACATTATCATAAAAACTGAAAATATATAGGTGAGCGTTTCCAGAGAAATCTGATTATTGTCATTATTTGTGTTGAGATATATTACCAAGCGAAATGATTATTGGCACTAGCTGAAAACGAGTTGAAATTGGTTTTTATTCGTCGCCATGGATCCCTAATCTTGACTATTAATTTATCGAAGAGAATCTCTTTTATAAACTCCTTCTAAACAGTAGGGAAACAATGTTGAGATTTATTTGAATACTGATTAAGATTGACTAGAGTCGAATAAGTCTGATTAGGAATTAAGATAAATATATATTCTTAAAAATTTAACAATTATCTGTATATGAATTTCTATGAAATTTTAACTTGAATTAGTCCTTTTGTCTTATTGTTATTATTATTGAAAGAAAAAATCAAAAAAACCTTTTAAGATTTTCCTTTTTTTTTTTCATAGAATATTCGAATGAGAGAAAAAATCAATTTGACCATTAGTCTAAAAAAAAATATTCTCTTAAAACTACGTCTTCATTTTCAATTCTTAGAGATTTTTTTCTAACGATTATTGATTGACATATATAAAATATTCTTAAAACATTTTATAAAAACACATTGGAATCGATATCTTAAAGAATATTTCCTATTTATGAAAAATGAAAACATTTTTTAAAATATTTTCATTGAACAAGAGAAAAAGAATTAATTACTTCAAATATAATCATAAAAATGTGAGTAATACATTAAAAAAATTGCATTGATTATCTAATTTTATTTAATTGTTTCGAGAAAAAGTCTTGACTATAGATATTGTTAATCTATTTGATAGTATTATCTTTCGAAATCTACTTAGATACAAATCGTTTGAAATAGTCTATTAAATATAAGAATAAACAATTAGAATCAAAAGAATTTCCTCAACTAAAATCATTTAAAATAAAAAAAAGAATAATTTCTTGATTTGTTTAGAACTTCGTTGTTTCATCCGGTGAATTATCTTCAATTGGTTTTATTGTACATTGTTGTTTGTCATCAATTATATTTAGTTGATTATCATGTTTTATTTCATTCTCATATCGAATTAATTGTATGAGAAAACCATAATTGGGAGCAGCGATAGGTCGCCGTTCAAGTAAATATTCATAAGCTTTTTCTAAACTTTGTTTATCAAATCTAAAAATAAAAATAAAAATAATATTTAATTTAATTAAAATAAAATAAAAACCTGATTAAATATGCAAGAATAATTGAAGATGATCGAGATATTCCAGCTTGACAATGTACTAATACTTTATCATTATTTTGTTTACATTTAAATAAAAATTCATTTGTTTTATCAAAACATTTTCGAATATCTCCTTTAAAATCATCTTCTAAATCCTTTATCCATAAAACATTAAACATCTCATGAATTTGTTTATCTAATGGACAATCACACATATTTATTATATATTTTATATTAAGATCCAAAAGTAAATTAACATCAATAGCATGAGCTAAATCTCCATGATAAAGAAAATCATCGATAACAATTGATGGTTTATAAGAATTTCCTCTTTGTTGAATCATTTTTTCTTTTTGAATTTTTAATAATTTTTCTAAAGATTTTAATTCATGATCAGTTGCATTCAATTCATTTCTAAGACGATCTTTTATTGATATATCTATTAAATTATTGTTTTCACAATGATTTTCACTCATAGAATTTATCTAAAATATTTTCAAGAATTTATCATAAAAATTTATTTTACTTATTCAAATTGATTAAAATTTAAACAAAAAAAAACAAACATTTTCTTTTTTCGTATATTTCAAACTAGTTTATTCGATTAAAATGAAAAAAGTAAAAGTAAAATAATTCTTCTTCTAAAATAATAACTCAAAAAATGACATTGGTTTGTTTTTTCTAACCAATTCAAAAGTAGTCAAATGATTCTACCGTCTTCCTTCATTATTTATTCTCAATTTTCAACTTTAGCGACATTAAATTCTTGCAAATAGAAATAACTAAAGAGACATGAAGTATTCAAAAAATTATTTACTAAGATTATCAATCGAATATTGTCTATCATATTATTTATAAATGGTTGATTTATCTAACATATATTTCGATTTTAATCTTTAATGTCAATCTTCGAAAAACAGAAATCATTTATCTCTCTCTGACATTTTATTTTCTATATCGTTTTATTGAAAAAGAAGATTAACTTTCAACATCAAACATTGTTTGCCGTTTTTTTCAATAGATTTTTTTTTCCCTTTCGCGTCTCAAAGATCTCTCCACCATTCTACATGGTAGAAAGCTCGACAAGCTTTTTAATCTAAGAAAAAATTGCGCTCGAAAACTTAACAGAGCCGGAATTTTCAATTTTAATTTACTTTATGAAAAAAACCAAATGTTTTTCCGTAGAGACATCCGAATTTTTTGAATTTGTTTTTAGTGAAACATTTCATCCGAACTCAACAAATTATATTTGAAGAAACAACCCGAAATCTCTATGATTAGATTTCGAGGAGAAATCCTTCTCACAAGAGGAACCACTTTTTCACTGTTGACCTTATCATACCTTATGAATAAATTAACAGTTTTCCTCGAAATTTTTACTCGGAACTATTAACAGTTGGATACACATATTCTGAGACTTTCAGTCAGATTTATCCTTTTCGGGCATATCCACGTTTCTGATAGGATGTGAGCCTTGATAGTCAACAAATTTCTGTCAGATAAATATGATGAAACTTAATTATATTAATTCAAGGATTATTCTAATTGTCAATAATACTCGTTTATAGGAAAACGAAAAAAGCAACAAACATCATATCAAAATAATATTTTTATTCTAAATGGAAAATGAATAAATATATCTCGTTAACAATGAAAAGATCACCTTCGATAGAAATTCTTTGCCTATCTTATTTCATTATAGCCAGAACTTATTTTTTTAGACCTGTCCTGCACATTTCTTCATACTATCAATGGTACATCGATTAGCTTGAAAAAGAATTCCTATTTATCTCCAAACGAGTGACATCACACCAAACCATACTCTTTCATTTTTATCTATTAATTAGAATAATTAACAAATAGGATTTCGTCGATCTTGTAGAAGAAACAAACAATCGAACATTTATCAATGAATTTGTTCGATTTGAAATCTTGAGAAAATTTTAAATAGAACTCTTTTAATTTGAATCTATAAAATATAAGTAAAAATACAAATAAATCAATTTACTATTCTCTTCTTATTTATATAAATAACATTAAATAATGAGAGTTTTTCATTTGCATAGATCCTATCTTATTAGAATTAAAGTCTGCAATAGGAAGTTTTGTTTTTTTAAATTCATATTCTGATTTGATTTACTCAATTGACTTTAATGTTGAAGAACTATTTTAGAATATATCAAAAAAAAAAAGATATTATTTGAAAAAGAAATCGTCTTAACTCAAATGATCGATAGATTTTCTTTGACTTCAAACGTTAAAAAAATTCAAATCCAAAAAATTTTTTCACTTAAAATAAAATATGCAGATTGTTTGAAGCAACTTTAAATATTTTCATAATTGTTCTAATAAACCTTTTTCTTTTGTTTTCGTTTGATACGATCAACATTTCGTTAAGTATAACCAGAACTGAATCAATAACAAAATCAATAAATATAAAACGATATAGAAATTCTAATTCACAATTTCTTTCCTTTATAAAAAAAACTATTAATATCAACGAATTGTTCAACTGTATTAATCCTATATTAAACATTGATAATCAATATATTATCTGATTATTACTTTTTTTTTGCCAGTTTGGTAGAAAATCAATTGAAAATTTTACATTATCTGTTAATAATCTGTATAGATTTAAATTAAAGCAATATTCTTCATTTAAAAATGAATATTTTTATGATAGATTTATTCAAATTCGAGATAAATATTCTTGATTTTTATTTGACAAAGTTGGTTGGTAGTGTCGCTATCTTCGACCACTACCTCTTTCTCTTTTTTATTTTATCTCCCTCGATTGGTTACTAAACCTATTTATGTTTGTTTACATAGAGTAATAGTTGTAAAGAACAAGGTAAAGAATAAAAATAATAAGTATTTCGTTGTTCCTATAAATTTTTATAAAATGTGAAATCTGTCTAATATGATTTAAAAATAAAAAGAAAGATAATTAATGACGAAGACAAATATTGTTTTTCTTGTTAAACGAAAAAAAAAAATTTGATGATGAGATAGAAGAAAATGTTTTATGTTAATCTAGTTTAACAATATAAGCAGTCATATTATCTGATGATTCTTCTTTTAAGCATTGATCAAATAATTCTGATATTATTTGATCTAACCTTGAATTTGATGCTCGTTGAGAAACAAATAATGCAACTTGTTCATTATTCATAACATCCCAAATTCCATCAGAAGCAATTATCAGATATGATGCTGATGAATCTCTTGGATATTCAATTATATCAGGTAAAGCTGGTATAATATGTTTATCTAATGAATAATCTCCCAATGCTCGAGTTGTTGCAAGTTGATTTTCAACACGTAATACATCATTACCAGATTTTGTTATATGACCTCCTGCTTTACGTATACGTTCTTGTTCTTTTCGAACACTTGGTTTATGATCTATATATAAAAGATTTATTAAGAAAATAAATATTAATATAATAAGTAAATTACCTTTTGTAGTTGATAAAACGTGTCCATCTTTTGATATAATTATTCCACGAGAATCTCCAATATTAATTAAATAAATATTTTTTGGACCAATTAATGATGCTATCTAAAATATATGTTTATTAAATTAAAAAAACAAAAAAATCTTTTTTAAAATTTTGATAAATCCATACACAAACAGATCCACTATTATCTTGAACAAATTCACGTAAATGTTTATCCAATTGAATAAATGTTTTTTTAACAATATCATTAAATTGAGCAATATCAATCTCAATATTAGATTGCAATTTGCTAAAAGATTCCAAAAGATATTTACCAATAAGATGAGCAGCATTTTTTGCTGTTTCAATTCCATTATGACCATCAAATATAGAAAAAAAAGCCCAATCTTTCCATAAATGATTATCGAATGGCATTAAATATTTCGAAAAATCTTCATTT
This sequence comes from Rotaria sordida, assembly GCA_905250125.1. Taxonomy (NCBI): domain Eukaryota; kingdom Metazoa; phylum Rotifera; class Eurotatoria; order Philodinida; family Philodinidae; genus Rotaria; species Rotaria sordida. The sequence goes on along the minus strand of CAJNOL010000552.1, from coordinate 49,005 downwards.
GTTTTTCTCCATCCTTGCATTGAACCAAAGCCAAATACTTCATTACTATATAATTCTTTTTTTATACACGGTTCATCTAAATATAGGTCATTTGATGAGGTAGTACGTTCATTTATTTGAGTGTCTTTGGACATTTTACAATATAGAATCGATTATCAATAGAATTTTACTGAACTAGTAGTCGGTTTATGCTTTATATACCATCACTATTGTACTCATTCACCTCGTTCTCTTTCTTCGCATAGATAAAAAAAGAGGAAAAAAAAATTATTTGTAAAGAGTATGCCTACTAAATATTTTCCATCCATGTTATTTTGTACTTGATAACCTTCTTCTATTGTTCTTTTAACCAGTTAGTCTTCTCATGGAATCATCTATCAACATGTTTGTTGATTCTGTAAATCCATGAAGATATGATGAGAAGTCATAAAAAAAAGACAATCACTCTTCTATTATAAATCTTCAATTTTTTTATATGACTAATCAAGAATGATAGATTGATCAAAACTCTTTTCCATACTGACTTGACTTTTATACATCATTCTTATAGTTTATTTCTTTTTTTTTTTTTTTTTGAGTTGTAAAATCGAAATATTTCTATAAAAATAATTCTCAAACAATTTATCAATCGAAACTGCCGATCATATTTCATCATTATTCTGAAGAGGATTTTTTTACGATCTATTTACGTATCATATTTCATTCATTCTTTATCGAAACAACTGAAAAAGTCAAAGGCATGCTCTTTTTCAGAGATATTTAACATGATTATTTTCTAATTTGTTTTTTTTTTTGAAAACTTCATCTCCAGGTAAATCACGTATAGTCCGATTCGGATGAAAAATAATAGAATGTTAGAAGCATAAATTTAATATCTACATCCAGAAACCGATTTTTGTGGTTGTGGTTGGAACAGGATTGCTAGATCGAAAAAGTTAGAGATAGGAATTTTAACGATGGAAATTAGAATATTTTTTATATCAGTTTTGAAAATAATTCAGAAAGTAGTTATTTGACATTTATATAGAAATCGAAATTATTTTTAATAAAATATCTTTTGCTCTATCTCTATTTTATGTGAAAATTCCTAGTGATTCTTCAACTTCATTTATACTCATATTCAATTCGTCGAACTGATCAATCATATCTGAATTTAATTCAGTTTAACATCTTACAATTATCATCTGAACAAAATCCTTATTAAACTTCAAACTTAGTCTATATTGTTGAATTTATTTATTTTAATAAAATAGTGTGTTCAGTTAGTTTCGCAAAGGATTTAGATTGAAGAAAGACTCTATTGTTATCTATCTAAAATTTCTCTACTATATTATGATCACAATAGCATAACTAAAGTCTATTCATTTCTCAATTAGTCAAATATAACAATTCAGACAAAACAAAATCTCTCATTTGGAGAGATCTGTCAACCCTGGATTGGAACCAATTATTATCGGGTAGAGTGCCAGTCAGATACGATCATCATATTTCTATTTTGAACTTTCTGCTATTTTTTGAAGTTTTCATGTGGGAAATGATATTATTTTCGTTGAGTTCGAGCCAGAAAATCGCGGAAACTAATAGTAGAATTATTAATCTTGGTTTTAATAAAAATCTCGATCCAATGATGATAGCTCAGCAACAACAAACAATTAATTGAAATTCTTTCAGATGTTTAACTTGATAGAAATTTATCTGTAGCCATTATATCAAGTTAAACAGCGCACGATAGTTAAGGATACTTCGTTCGAAGATATTTTCCATTAGAAAACTTCTCTATCAAGAAGAAGATATTCTAGATGAATTAATCACGCTCGTATATGACTCTATCTCGAATCATAAGTCAAACTTTCGAGTCTACTATGGTCATCGTAAACAATCATCATGAAAAGTCATTTCTAATGACTATCCTAATATATGACGACTATAAACATCATTGAGATATTATTATAAAGTCTCGTATTCACTAACTCTAGACACATTATTAAACGATTGTTATTGTCTATCGCATCTATTCTTAAACAGTGATTAACGTCAGCAATTTTCATTCCTTCACGACGTAGAAAACAACCCAATGATTCAAATTGCATGATACATTACTATTGATCGACATTGATTGTTCAACATTCTATCTAGGAAATATGTAATAAAGCTGTCAATCATAAAACAAGTGAACCTTCACTTGTAGTCATTGTTTCGATTGTTTATCATGGGATTTTGTTTTTTAACACCAAACTACAATTGTAGACATTTATGGCTCGTAGGCGATCATCGTAATGATAGACGTCATATAACAAAAGAAAAAAACTCCATTAACAGTTTTCATTTTGATCGCATGAAATAACCGATGATAAAGTGAATATGTTGATTAATTTGAAGGCGTCAAATCTAGGCATAGTCTATTTGAAAAATAATAATATAATCAGACTCTTCCTTATATTATTATCTTGATTATGGATATTCTTATCTATGTTTAGATACTCTTATTAAAAGCTTTTCTTGAAAAGTAGTCTCTAATGATTAGTTTACTCATCAGTGGTATGTCGAGTTTATCTTTTTAAAGTCAGCTACGTAATACTATTTTATTGTTTTGATGTCGTCTTAAATGATATACTATGTACAAGACTTTCTTTTGTTCAGACGTTTAGAAGATAATTACTAAAACGAAAAATTCAAGTGTATCATCCTATTTCTATTGTTTTTTACGAAAAAAAAAATTGTTCTGAACCTCTTATATAGAATGATATGATTAAATGCCTTATGTGATTAAAAAGCTTATCGGAAGAAAACTGATTTGAAATTTGTTCAATAAAAGTGAAAGGTTTATTATAGATATTTTCAAGTATTTCCAAATATGTATCGAGACTTTTCAACGAAAGTATTCCAATGTTTTTTAATAGAAAATAAAGAAAGAGAAATTTATTGAGATGGTAAAAATCGAATGAAAATGTCTAGAAGTTATAATAAGATACGTTGAAAAGAATCTATTTTCTCAATGTGTTCTAGGTAACTATCGTTAACTCATGTAGAAAGATACTTGAATTGTAAGGATGATAAAGATTTGTTTTGATAATTATCAATAAATATACTTATGATAATGTTGATCAAATTATAGACTGAACTATAGAATGGTGAATGTCTTATGATTTTGCAATATATTTAAAGATATTTTATAGATTCTATTATTAGAGATATTCATTGTAAAATATCTCTAATATAAATTTTTCTTTTTCAAATAACAAAATTATAATACTGAATTATGATAAGTCTTTGTTTGTTCTTGATCTATTGATAAACTCGATAGAATTTCTCAATAGATCCATGCATACTAACAATATATGTTCGCTGAAATATAATAATAAATAATAAAGAGTGAATAAATAAATAAGTTCCGGTAGTCGTTGAGTAATAGAGACAAGAAATAAAAGTTTGATGGTATCCTCAATTAATGTCTCTATTTATATATTTATTTATTATAATGAAATAAATAAAGATAAGAATATAAATGTCAATATTGAATATTTCTATGATTTATTGCATTAAGTTAGTCTTTATTATTATTATTATTTATAAAAATGAAATAAATATTAAAAATTTGCAAAGTATTTAAAAATAAAGAATAAATTAACTTATTGAGTTATTGATTATATTGTTAAAATCTTCTTTAAGACATTTTAATACTTGATCTTGACATTCGGATGGAAAATTATGATGTCCATCAAACATTCGAACACGAAATAAATCTTTTTTTGTTGTTAATTCTTTCCATCTAAATATTAATAAAAAAAAACAAACAATAAAAGTAAGATTATTTATTTATTAAAGAAAATCTATATTACGTATTTAAAAATGGTTCTTTAACATTTTCTTCTTTTTCTCCACCGTAAACAATAATTGGAATATCTAATGAAGTCGAAGGTAATAATTCATTACCAATCTAAATTAAATCTTAAGTTATTATTTTGAATATAAATATAATTAAAATAAACCTGTGCATCAGCTTTTAATATAGGTATTAACATTTCAACAAAAGGCGGAAAATCATAAACTTCTCGTGTTTTAGGATCTATATTAAGAAAATTCTTTTGAATAAATATCTTATAGAATAAAAAATGTAATAGACCTGCTATTTTCTTTAACTCTTCAACAATTTCTGTATCGGTCATACAAACAAAAGATTTATCAGGATCTAAAGATATTATCTATAGATTATCAATATTTATTATAAATTGACAAAAACCTTGTAAATTAGGTGGTCCTCTTCCCATTTCGACTAATAATTTAATTAAATATCCTTTATTATTTGTTTCAATCATATGTCGAGCTAATGCAAAATTAATTACACTTCCAATACTTAAATAATACATAAAAAACAAAAAGAATGTAAGTAAATGCAAATAAAAAAAAAAAGAAATCTCATACCTATGTCCAATAAAAATACATGGTTTTGTTATATAAGGTAAAAGTCCTTTATTCAATTCAATAATATATTCTTTAATATTGGTTAATAATTTTTCACCCATTCTATTTGATCTTCCAGGATAAATTATTAACGAAAATTCATATTCAGGAAAATGTTTACTCCATTCACGATAACATGAACCTAAAATAAAAGCAAAGATTAACAGAATTTTAAATATATTATATTATACCTGGACTACCAGCTGCTGGAAATATAAATACTTGATATTTCGCTGTTGGACATGGATGACAAATGTCAAACCAAGGATGAATTTTATTCAAACTACTTGCCATTAGATTTTTTTCTAGAAGTTAACTATTTTCAATGATATACAACTAAAGATCAGTCTTTTTATTAAATTATTAATTATGAAAATCATTAAGAAATAAATTGTCTAACAATTCAATAGATTCTTTTATCACAATGAAAAACTCGTCATTTACTTAATAATATTGGCCTTCGATCATCGAAGAACAAATAATATCCTTTCATATAGAAATACCGAATATGTTTTTCCACTGATACGTAACATAAGAACAACCTTGTTTTAGAAAAAAAAACCTTCAAATTATACTCAATACAATTCGATTAACTGTACGCGAAAATTATTAAATACGCCAATATATATTAATTAAATTTTCAATATTTGTCTATCTCATTTATATTTGCCCTTGTTTTTAATAAAAGTTAATTTTACTTTTACGAAATTCAAATAAAGATAATAATTCAAAACATCACACGAACTAAAAAAACTAAATAATTCAATTTAATTGGTGTTTCTATCTACCAATATAAATAGGATTGTTTAAAAATCCTTCTATACAGTGTTTCGAATGATGAGTACACCAAGCAAAATCAAAGTGAGTGCGTCACGCACGTATTGTGATTTGCACGCTGTTTTGCACTTCACTCGAAACAATAGAATGCACATGCTGCACTCTATTATAAGATTTTTCACTTTGTTTTATCTTTTAATTTATATTAGTTTTTTTCATTTTTACAATGAATTTTCTTATTTATTATGTTTTTTTGATTGAAGTAAATAGTCTTTTCTTATTCTTATTTCAGATAATGAACAAAGAACAGTCATATAAACACTCAAACAACGTTTCTAGAAAAGTTTTTAATTCAGTCTACCAGATCTTCATTCGATCAATCAAAAGAAAATTCAAATAATAGTAACAACCAAATGACTTCGAAACAGAGCTGTCGCAAGCGAGGATCACTCCCCTAATCTTTATAAATTTTGTTTTTTTTGCCTGAAGGGTTTTCAAAAATTCTAGAGAAATCTTCAAAAAATTTTTTAAAATTCTTTAAAAATGATCAAAAATTTCCGAAAAATCTTCAAAAGTCTTTGAGAAATCTAAAAATAATTTCTAAAATCTTCAATTATTTTCAAAGATCTCAAAAAATTTTCATTAAATTTATCAATTTTTTTTTCAAAATTTCGATAATTTATGTACACTTTTGAAAAATTTTTCGATCCTAGTCTTTAGCACCTCGCAACAGTTCTGCTCCGAAATTTTATTTATTTTCAGTGAGCTAGAATGAAATTCTAGATGTACAGATAGTCCTCATCGCTGATTTTATTTGTGTTAACCTTGTGATTCAATGATGATTTGTATTTGTATTTTTCTTTTCGAATCTATTTGTAAATTTTGTCACTAAATGACGATTTACATGTGTTTTTTATTATTATTTATATATTATTCATGCATATAGAAGTCTAGAGTATGGATTATAAACTATTATTTCCTTTTTCTAGACGCATTTATACATTTGCATTTTGTTGCACTTTGATTCTTGAAACGGAGTGCAACTGTTCACCTCACCTGTTGAAAAAGAGTGCGGGTTCTCACTATATTTCGAATTCTCATTCGGAACACTGAACTTCTATGATTTGTAAAAGTAACGTATAACATAGGATTTCATATAAAATTAACTGATAAATATTAAAGCAAGAAAATATATATGAAATCGATATTATTATGAAAACATTTGTCAAAATAAATTTTTATTGTTGATCAACTCAATTTTGACTATAATAATAAAAAAAAATAGTTTAGTAATACGTTTCACAGTTAAGACAAATATATTCTATGAGTTAAATAATTGCCTGGATTTTCGAACATATATTCTAATCAATGTCAGAAAAATCAATTGTCATAGGCACAATTGAATTTTGATGACAAGATTATTTTCTTTTCATAGTAAAGTGCAACGAGTTTGTTTTTTTTTACTCGTCATATTCTTTTATTGTATGCATCTTTTTTTTCTCTCATGATATGAGAGATTTGCAACGTTCGTATGCATTTTAAAATCGATTATTATCGTCCATCGTACTCTGTAACTTCGTCGTTTCATTCAGCGTTTTCACTATGACACTACAAAAAAAGTCCCACCAGGCGAAGGTTTTTGAAGAAAAAATGACAATGTATCATTTATCAGATGTTGCATTTTCTCATCATTGATTATTTCGAAATATATAAATAAATAAATTGAAGCATTGACTTTCACACTATTTTTGGAAATGAATTCTCTTGTGACTGTATTGCTGTTGGTTGTCTTCGCTGCTATCTGTAATGCAAAAAAGCCAAGTGGAAGCCAATCTGCTTCTAGTTTATCTTCGTCTGCCGGATATAGTTGTGGAGGTATTTCACCATTAACTCTCGTTGGGCACGAACGGGTCGATCAGACACAATAGAGATGTATATTGACACAAGTAGTTGTCGATTTCCAAATACTCCAATGTATTTCACAAGTATATCGAGTGATGCTGGTCATTATCTTCTTGTTGGTGTCAATGCTATTTATGAACCAACCAAAAATGGATTTATTATTCGTGTTCATTCAACAAGTAATGAATCAGCTGATACACTCATGGCTTGGTCAGTTCAATATAAATGGAATGTTAATTGGTTCGGTTTTTCACCTTGAATAAATCAATTGTTGTATTGTTCTATTTAAATAAATCAGTGTCGAGACTTCTTTAAATATTTATAGATTATTTTCAAATAATTGCCTCTTAACAGAGCATATATACTGATTGATTATTCGAAAAACAAAATCGAGCATCTCACAGATATATCTTTACAATACAATACTATTTATAAAAATATTTAATGTGTAACATCATCAACTATAAAATTGGTTAATTTTTTTCAATTAAGATCTCCTATTGAAACAAAACAAAAGTATTTAACAATTTTTTTTAGTTGAAAAAGAAGGAAAAAATAATTTTTCAAAGTATTTTTGTTGTTTATCGATAAAAGATATTAATCAATAAGAAAAGACTAGTGTTTGTTTCGTATCTGCTAATATAAGGCGTAGCTTAATTTGAATAGTTGCATATAGTTGAAAATGGATGATAATGTGTTTGTACTTAGACCGTTGACTGATGTAAAGTGTGATTATTTAACGAAATACGTTCTAAAAAGATGCCGTATACATATGTAAATGTTTTAATTTAAGATGATAATCTCTTAAATGATTAAATATTTATTTTATTAAAATATCTCAGAGTTTGCCACAAATTGAGATAAAATATTCTCTTGAAGTATGTTATATGAAATGTTTTATTTCGATGATTTATTGTTATAATAGTGTCCTAAATAGAATTAGCTGGACAACAATAACGAACTTTGTAATCTTGACAGATTCTGTCCTTATAAAAGTTGATTTGTTGATTTAAACATAAAAATCCATCTTTGACAGATATACGAAATGCGTCTCCAGTAGTTGCTGGATTTGCATCATATGATGTTTGACCCTAGAAAATAAAAATAATAATAAGAAGAAAAAAAAATGTTCGTTTAATGATAAATAATATGAAATATTGTCAATACTTCAATAGCAGTTGGTGATGAACACATAAAATTAGGAAACAATTTTTGAATATGACTTGTTATTTCAACATCACCTTGTGACAGATTCGGATCATTTGTGTCAAACCATGTTGACCATTTATAATTGTCTGTACAACTTGCTTCAGTAAATATACTAGGATCAAATATACCTTGTTGAGATAAAACACCATTGAATAACATAATGAAGAAGATCAATATGATATACATTTTCATTTATGTAATATATTTACGAGAATATTCTTATTGATAAAATAACCTTTATGGAACGAAAATAGACATTAATATAGGCTGTTAACTAAGCCTATCATCATCATCATCATCATAGAATATGTGCAATGGGATTGAAATTTGAGACAATCAGGAAAATAAGCGTATTTTTGTTATTTGCTGCCTACTCACTTCAATAAAATGAATAAGACTAAGAAAATTGATCTAAAGATTTAATCGTTAATATATCAAAACACATAAATATCACGTGAATTTTTGCGTTTTTATTGTGAAAATAATGAAATTACTCAAAGAAAAAAAAAATCTAATGATTACTCACCTATCAATTTAAATTATTTAAGTATTTGAAAACAACTCAATACATGCGAAATCTAGACATATTTATGTAAATTTTTTAACAATCAAACCGAAGAAAATTTACTCAGAAATAATTTTATCTGATAGTTGAGTCAGTTCATTTTAACTTATCGTTAATAAATATGATAAAATTTCATGGAAAAGAGTCATTTAAATTAGAATTTCAATTCGAAAAACTAGGAAAAGAAAACAAATATAATAGAATAAGATTATCCTGAATAAAGTCATTCGTTTGATATCTTTATTGAATAAATGAAACATAATACTTTATTTGCTTTCTATTAACTGTGTATTTTTGAAAAATTGCAACTAATATAAGAGCGACTAATGAATCTATCACCCGAACTAATATACACTGCCGTTCGTTTTCATGTCTCTTTGAACTCGAGTCAATATGGTTTTAATGAATTTTCGAGCCAATTTTTGAAGGATACTCAATATTAAAACAAAACAGGATTTTAACATTAAATAGACCATATATATTGGTCGAATAATCCGTAGAATATCGAAAAAGTTTCATCTGAAAACAATATTCTTTTGTCAACATATCGAATTTCAATAAACTAATTGATTTTCATAGGTATTAGACTAAAATCGATTTTACTTAACAATTCAATATTTCAACAAAAAATATGATTTGAATCATTAGACCTATCTATGGACCAAATTTTACATGGAAATTCTGCTTTTGATTTTCCAGGAAATATATTAAAATCGATCGAAAATTTATTAAAATGAGCATAAATCGACTGTAGATGCTGATGAAATAAGTAGTTTTAGACTTTTGCTAGTTTCATTAATGTATCATTGTCAATACAATATGAACTCAAATGGTGAATATCAATTCGATAGTTAACTTAGAAGAATTCGTTGAGAGTAATGATAAACTGTCAACGAACTTCACTGAATCTACTACAATCTATTCAATAAATAATCAAGAAGATTTTTATTCATACAGTTTAATCTTAACCTTCTTTGAGCCATTAAAAAAAATCAATTTTGAGATCTTTATAAAGTCGAAATCTACTCAGAAACGTTGATTTTTATTCTAAATCAACTCATTTATGGAAATCAATCGTTCTATTATATCTATCAATAATAAAACAATCTATATATTAATTATATATATATATATATATAGATTGTTTCGCTTTGACAATGAATATATCTATTTATTCAGCATTTCGATTATTTTTGACAACATTCTCTCGAATTATAAGGCCGTCTTGATGGCAGAAAAATCAACGATAGAGTAGAAACTGATCTAATAGAGAGTAAACCATAGCTATTTACTCGATCAGATGACACCTCTATGTCGAATTATCTCCAGCTAAAAAATATGTAAATTCGTAAGATAAACTCCATATTCTGCTAATTCGACATTCAAATATTCAATGAGTATACAATTTGTATAAAAGATAAATAAATTTCTACAGTCAGGTCTTTTGTTTGATTGTTGTTTTCTAAATGATTAAGTCATACTCGTATGAATATTATAATTCAACAACTATCTTTTTTTGAATCTCTATACAGTTTAATGAATATTCCAATTAGTAAAGTTTTAAATAAAAACTACCCATCATATTGTAAACTTAGTGCTCAAAAAAAAATTTTTTTTCTTTCACAAAAAGATGTGAACTTTATTAGTACAAATAGATAAGTGTATTAAATGTTATAATATTTAACTGTTATACAAGCAAAGCTTTGATGAACATAATCGGGCACATCTTTATTCAAAAAATATATGCATGAGTTTGTACAGATTTCATAGATGTTTACTATTCTGTTAATTGTTCAATTTACCTTTATAATTGTCAATTATATTCTAAACAATATCCAGTTTAAAAAAAAACTCAGCTGATAATAGTTTTATCAATAAAGTAATTATTTTCAAAAAAGAATTCTGAAATCCATAATCAAGTCTAGTCTTTGATCTCGCATCGATATGATTATGACCACGACGACAATTTTGACCAAAAAGGATGTTAGCTGATAATGATTAGATAAATATCTATATTTTTAAAGAGTTCGTCAACATTTAAAAAATATTTGTTCAAAGACATTGATATATACGTTTTATCTAAATCATCGATCGAAGTTCTTCTAAGAATTGCACAAAATTTGTTATAACCTAAAACTATTCTTGTTTTATAGAATTGATATATAAAAATGAGATGGATAGTATCTTATGTTGACTAACAATATAACCAGTTTAATATGAATATTAATCGTCCTTATGTTTGTTACATATAATAAACAAGAATTCAAAATTATGTCTCTGCATTAGTTATCTATTCATTTAAATATTTACAAATAAAATTCAAACATGTCATTATCGTTTATTGATCTTCGTTCTGATACCGTGACAAAACCAACGGTCGGAATGCGTCAAGCAATGTTCAATACCAATGTTGGAGATGATGTTTATGGTGATGATCCAACTGTATTAGAATTACAAGAAATGATAGCGAAATTATTAAAAAAACAAGCAACATTATTTGTTCCATCGGGAACAATGGTAAATCTTATTTCTATTCTCAATCATTGTTCACAATTTGGTTCAGAAATGATATTAAATGATGAGTCTCACATTCACATATAAGAACAAAGTGGATGCGCATTTCATGATAGTAAAGTGGCTTTTCCACATGTCTATCGTAGCCTGTGAGGCAGTCAGAATAATATGTTGAATGTCTGCTACGTTTTATGAATCAGGCTTAGAAAAAGAGCTTTCTCTTCTGGCCATACAGGGTATTTTTCCAGTTCTAGTCAAATTTTGATGTGTATTCTTCACGTTATGTAAAGACTTATAAATGCTTCGAATCTTTTGTGTTACAATAAACAAACCAAAACTAGACATATGTATCTCAATTTTCATCAGCAAGCTGTCATGTTCGGGACACTATTTCTTTTGGAAGGAATTCATAACATGAAGATTTCTGCATATATAAAAATGTCCATCAGACTCAATGTTAACGATACTGTTACCTTCCAAAATATAAGTCTCTTTCATGATTCTCTCTACATAACAATATATGTGGTATGCTTGGCTAGTTGTCTAATTTTGATATTTCTTCTTTTGCATGTTGAGATGGATACCTATTATTAACATACCTAACAACTAATACCTCTAGGTAATGCAAGCCTTCTCTTTGGTATCGAGACGGATACACATCGGCAACATCTCTTGTTTGGTTGATCATTCAAGTATGAAACAAGATTTAATCTATTGATTGAATATGCTTGATCAGATCTGATGAAATGAAAGAATTGACTTAATCGAAATGCATAGTATTAGTTATCGAGAAGTAGTTGCGCAGTTGATTCTTTATGGTAATGTAATGATGTGAAAAAAAACATACGAATGCGACGTTACATCGATTTCTCATGGATGATAAGAAACATTATGCCTGCATTAAACTTGAGTAAACTTGTTATAATCCTGTTTTCAGTCATCGTAGCGATACGATAAACAAGCTCAAGTAGTACTTTCGTAACAAGCTATCGGCCGAAACCTAGATGTATATATTTTTGCTTTGACATAAACATGCAATAGTGACATTCATGTTATATGAAGAGAATCCTATGTTTAAATTCAATATACATATATTATTCGTCTCTTAATAAGTACCCTATGGAAAATATTTTTTTCCCCTGTTCTTTCTCAACTGAAATTGTCCTACAGGATGTGGATGAATGTATTTTTTGCTGAGACTGACCATGAATGTAAAGAGGAAGCCAGTATTCACTCATCCGACGTATTTGCATCCTCAAGACCGTTGATAATACAAGATTTCGAGATACATTTCGATGAATTCTAACAATAGTAAAGTAACAAATGCTACAATGTACATGCTTTTGATGATCGAATCGAACAATCACGATAAAAGTATTCAACTGAACAAATGATCAATATCCAATCATTTAATCGAATTACTAATCCCAAACTCATCTGATAATCATGTTCACCACTTTTGTCTCTTTGATGAACTATTCGTATCAAAAATTTGTACCGTTTTCTATTTTAACACATGTAATCAGCTGCCACAGTTTATTCAATATTGAGATTGCTAAAGTCGTTTGGTTGATATAAAAGACGTGCATGACCGAAACGAATCGATTTTGCTAGACACTGAATGACCGAATCACAACTATTTAAATAAATGATCAAATTGATTGATTGAAAAATCATCAGGCACAAAACATGCTTCATTGAGTAGGCGGTTTTCGTCAAATAAACTATAGTTATCTAGCATGAGCAAGACAAGTGAACTAGAATATACATCAATTAAGACAATTAATGATTACGCTTATTGTGACATTGATCAAAATTCCCCACACATTGTTCATTATCTTATAACAATGCTCTACCGTCGGTCGACATATATGTTTTGTACAACGGAATGTTAGTAACAATATACACTGATTCAAATAATTGTAGAAGTACTTTATATCCGATCGATCAAGATATTTGCCCATCAAATTATCGCTATCGAACATTTTTCGGGGAATACATTGTGTCATCGATATTCGTTCTCATAGCGTTCATTCAGTTTCAGATAGAAAAATTTCGCTTTATCAACACTCTACAATACTCTAAGGTAGGTGATCACAGGAAAATAGTCAACACATGAAATGCTTTCTATTTCTCATTGCTTAGTTTCATGGGGTCAGCCATAAAGAATTGAATGCCGAAATTACCACATATAATATGCTGAAGATAGACAGGTACGAGAATAGATCTCAGATTGAAGTGTCTATAGATGATTGGACACATGAAAATGGATCTTCTCTTCTTTCACTCATCCTACATACTGAGATTCTAATAATGGAGTTCGTTCATATCATGGCAGTATCTGTATCAGTTTGGCTATACTTTTTTTTATCATAAAAGATATTTTTCGGCTGAAATTTGCATAATTATTACTGATCAGAAAGCTTCCTATTGCTGAAATGAGGATATAAGTGGAATATGACCAGTATAAGAGTCGTTCTTTTTACTTATATCCACTGCTTCAGCCGACACACTCTCAAATGTCAATTTAACTATATTTCTCATGAATATTATGACTCTGCTTCTATTTTGGAAGAGAAAAAAGTTCCTAGTGACAGAAAGTAAAATGCACTATTCGTATATTGCTTATCAAAGTTTTTCTGCGCAAATAAATGCATCGATTTTAATTTACCTTATGCAAATACACAATTTGTTTCATGAAAAAGAATATAAAGAACGTAGAGCAAACAACTTCTATTTTAGTCTCTAAGGTTGATTCATGCGATACAAACAGAGCATACTACCTTTTACTTAAGCGTAATAAGTAAACCAAACTCCTTCATCTAAATTGCTTCACGAAATAAAATGACTGAGATTGCATTCTCTAGTGACGCTCTAAATAGAATCTGTATTGCATCAAAAGAATCGACTCCTGTCTTATTCATTGAATTGAAAAACGCTATTGATTTTATTTTGTATTTTGCATGATGCCAAGCAGGTTCAAATAAAATTATTCATGTATAAATAGCAGAGTAAATGTTTTCAGTCACACCGGTTCTCTTTACTTCTACTCAATAGTCGTTATTTCATTCCTCTATACATTTCTTTTGGTTTCTCCTTAAATCGAGTGATCGTCATAAATAAATACTTTGAGATTGGATATTGACAAAAGTTTAGTAATACGATAACTTATAGGTTGTCACCATATCAGGCGCCTCTAACGGTACTACATAAAACAATATTATTGCAATCACTAGTTTCGTGAGCAACTTCACTACCATCAAGCATCATGGCTTTATTACGATCTACTAGTACCCAAGAATCTATTCAGAAGAATCCAATTCGTGTTGCTATTCGTCTCATGTTTCAACGTATCGGTGAGTTCACCGTTAAAAGTTATTGCTGTTAAGTAGAATTAATAACACTAAACAGATTTCAAATCAATCAGGGTGTGGCTATTTATTCAGTTTCACAGTCTTGATAAAAGGCGAATATAGAAAAGTTACTTTTTCACAGTTGTACCTTTTTTTTGAAACATGATTGATAATGAATGTTGAAGTATAAAGAGAGAAAGTTGGAATCACCTTGCTCTCCATAGATCATTACAGAAAGACAGTATGGGTCGATCAGTTCCATACACTAAAATAAAATGTGTTACATGTATCGTACTTTGCAACACATTCCGTCCGGCAACGACACAACACATTTTTGTATGACATATGCGACACATTTTGCAAACGTGGTTCGAATCTAGTATTCAGTACATTTTTCATTTTTTTTTTCTATGGAAGAAAGTAAGGATATTTTTTTTTCAAGTTAACTCGAATTAAAGATCTCTATTTTTAAAATTCAAGGCGGTCAAATCTTGAGATCTAGTCATCTCAAATTTGTCTGATCCCGATCAGATCGCTTCAAGACAGTTCTGTCTCGCTCAACGAGCAATCTGTTGAAATGTTTTCGATCAATAACTAATTGAGAAATAATCTACAAAAAAACTATATATATATATATATGAAAATACATAAGTTCAGCATGTTCAATTGAGTTGGCTATATCTAGTTTTATGTGTAAAACAAAACGCAGACAGGCACGGCACTTCCATAATATGACATATTCCAATTGCGATATATTTTCGTAGTCGAGTCTGCAATACCATAACTAACGACACATTCTATTTCAGTGTACAACTCACAAATTTTAATTTAATGAGTTGATGATCTATTCATACAGATCAGTTCTTGAAATTGAACTGTATAAAATAATTTTTTTCAGTTGTGAAAATGATATTTCCAGTAACTAAACAAAAGTTCTTTATAACCGTAAGTATTATTTCCAAAAACCAGTGCAAAAATTTTTCAAACAGTTCATTTCTAGGACTTGAACTGTTCGAACAGGTGAAGTCAGGCCAGAGAACGTTTTCATTAGTTTTTCAGATGGAAACTAGAATGATAGTCCAGACATCACAGATCAAGCTAGATAAAAATTACTTATTATTAGAGTTTTTCGAGCTTGTGATTACTGGATTTTCAAAAGATTTTGTGAAACACGATTAGTAATGAGTGTAGAGTTTTATAGAAAGAAAATAAATGCCTTCTCTTCAGACTGTGACAGACATTGAGAATCTAAAACGTTTTCCATTATAAAAATGTTCGATATGTTTAGAACGTACATATAGGAATGGAAAGAATCCATTGTCTTTCTGATTTTAATTCCGTAATGATTACAATGAAAGTTTTTCCCTTTTAAGGCGAAATCGATACATTGACTGAAAAATATCAAGCACAAGCATCGATCGAAAGTCGTTGGATAGTTGAATTATCTAATATATTACCAATTCTTTCTCTAACTGATCAACGCAATTTGAATATTGGAAAATCTGTATCCCTTGTAAAATATGCCGAGATTCATTGGCATCCTCAATTATTCATTGAAAATGCTCTTGGAGATCTGAAAGAACAAATAAGATATAGTGCAAAGAAAATCTCAATTGATCGAGTCTGTCTATGTGAACATCGTGACATAAAAGGATTATTTTGGGAAAAACTTGAATTACATCATTTTCCATCTGATATTCAAGAATTAACAATTTCTATTGGTTCATTACTTTATGATGACAAAGTAGTACTGATTCCTGATCCATATCATCATAGTGGAATAAATCGAGAAGCATTCGTCGATCAACAAGAATGGTCATTATATGAACATGTTGATGCAAAGCAACGCTTCATTCGCGAATATTCTCACAATGATAATGATGAAGAAAATGTTGAAATGAGCTCGAATGAAGACCGTAGACGTTCACTTGTGTCTGTATCTTGTTATGCAGGTTAATCTTCTGTTAAGTATAATGATTCAGTTGTTTGACTAAATTTTTTCTTTGTAGCACGTCGTTCTGGTTATTTCTATTGGAATGGTTATTGTTTGATTTTTCTTATAACTGTTTGTGCCTTTAGCATATTTTCAATGCCACCCAAGTATAAACTTCTAATGCTACTAAAATATTTTTTTTCCACTCGTTTTCTCTTTATTTTGATATTCGTTTAGTCTACCTCAAAATCGTCTTCAAACTGGAGCCACTCTTCTTCTAACTTCGATTACTTTTCGTTGGACAGTAAATCGATCTCTCGTAAGTTGACATGATATTCGGAAAAAAAAACTTATTTTATATTAAACAAAAGTTTTTAAGTGGCTTCTATAGAAAAATATTCAAATTTTTTTTTTATTTCATATAAAAAAAATATAATAAATAAATTGTTAACTTCTTTATCTCTTGAAAAATAAAGTTCTAGTTTAATAAATTATATTGTAGCCAACAATATCCTATTTGACATCGTTGGATCGATATGCTATTATTTCAATATTTATTCTTGTTTTCTTGTGTATGTGGCATGCTATTATCGGTGCTATTATTTTCATTGATAAACGATTTTCAACAACTATTCCAGATGATCGAAATGCTTGGATAGATCGATGTGTATTTTTTGTCCTTTTTACTTTCTACATTCTCATGCATGTGATCATGTTCATTTGGCTATATCGAGTACCACTTGCTCGTAGACGAGAAATGAAACAAAAAGATCTACAACATAGAGAAAAAATTCGCAAGCAATGGAATGAAGAACAATCGGTTATGGAAGAACATGTCCTGGAATTATCGAATCAGAACAAAAACAAAAACAAATATGTACCATCTGAAGTCGTCTTATAGAAATAGAGATACTCTTCGATAGCTGGAATTTAATAAAATATCTACGAATTTTATCTTGAACTATTTAACTTGAAGTTGATTTCTGAAAATAGAATTAAATTATATTCTATGTATCTAATCTATTGCTATTTTATGCTTTATATACAGTTCAATTAGTTTTCTAATTTTTTGTGCTTTACTTAATTGATATTTGTCTCTATTCTAATTCATTAAATACATGAACATTATCTAGGATTTTAGAGAACAATCAATAACATCGTTTGGAATTCTTAGTGAACTTTTCATTTGTTTCAGTTTGTATTTCACTATTAGTCAACGTGATAATTATATAAAATTGAGATTAATTTCGATCATTTGTGAATTATGCCTCTTGGAATAGGTATGGATTTATCCTAAACTACAGTCATACCCAAGATGAGATTAAAAAACTGTCAGTATTTTGGATCAACATTCAATAATAAATAGCACTATCTGATAGAATATTTAATTCCTAATCAGCATAACAATTAGAAAGGCAGTAAAAATCTCGAATATAATGTCATCAAGAAATATTCGAATCTGTTATTAAATTTTCTTAGATGAAATTTCGATGTAGAATAATCTAGAATAAATTCTGTTAAATAAATCTTCTGTTCATTAGTAAAATTTTATTTAATATGGTTTATCTCAAAATCATTTCAATTTTTAAACATTTTAACATCAATACATATTTCAATTATTGACATTATTCATCCAGATAACAACCACAAATTCTTATTTCTATAGTTACTATTCTTTCCTCAATAGATATTCAATCAAGGAGTAAAGTTCAGGTACCATATACCAAATTATTTGCAAAGGTGCTCGAAAAATATAATTACCGTCGACGAATGCATTAACGATCAGTAAGGCGAATGGTCCAGATTGAGGTGCTGGTATTGCACATCGTCACCGTTGACACCTGCGAAGAGTCTACATAAGAGTTTCTCGAGTGGAGAATTTATTCTACGATGATTTTCATTCGCGCATTGACTATTTCTAAACAAATCAATATGAAGAATTTGTACATAAATAAGTATATTTCGATATGTTTATGTAATATATAACTTTTCAAGAATTTTATAGAAAGAATAGACTTAATAAAAGATTTCTTTTATAATATCTTCTTCTAACATTTAGATTGAAATTCAATAGAATTAATTTCTATTGAATAATTTATAGCAAATAACATATATTCAAGTATCTATTAAACTTACATTGTTTATTCTTTTGATTGATGATAATTATTGTGTAAAGTAATCAATGTGAGAGAATATAAAATCTATCATAATATGTTATAGTTGTATAGAAACTAGCTTTGTTATTTATAA
>CAJNOL010000552.1:16710-30031 GCA_905250125.1 Rotaria sordida | reverse complement strand
AAGAATAATGATGATGCTTTCAAATGAGGTTTGTTTTCTTCTAATTATGCATTTTTTTTAAACATTACAACAAGTAATGTTTTTTTTTTTTTTATTTAAGTCAATTATGAAAGTTCGAAGTAATCTTTTTTAACCTTATTTATATGATATAGAATTTTGAAGAGATTTCGATTATTACGATAAATTTCACTCGTTTGATTTTATCAATCTGGATTTATTGAAATTTTTTTATTATTCTAAAGCTATTTGCGAGACACTCTCTACGTAAGTAGAAAAGTAATAAGAATAAAGAATTTCTTGATAGAAAGAGAAAAAAATTACGTTTTTCTCTCTTCACAAATTCAAGTCGATTAGGTTTATTATTTTCTTAGAAAATCGTTGGATTCGAGATGGACCTCGATTTCGATCATAACTTGTTTTATACCCTAACTGAAGCATTATATTAGTTTACAATCATCGAAATACACAAGACGTGACAAATCGGATTTTCTAAGTTGTCGGCAAAAACGTTCAGTAGAACTAAAATATCTAGTTTACTAAGAAACTAAACGTTAACCAATAGTTATCTCAAAATCTTCTACGTTTCAATAGTGAAGTAGTGCACTCTCTAGGTTTTTTTTCTCACTCATATATGATTTTGCTCTCAGCACTCCATGAACGCTGATTTACGTGCGGAAAATCGTAGTCGATATATTTTTTTTTTGCTTTGAACAATGCGTCAAATTCTAATAGATTTGGGAAGAAATTCATATGAGGCATATACTAATACCATTGCTACTGGGAAACTCAATCTTATGAGTTCATTAACAGATAAGAAACAAAACGAAATAATTTTTGATTGATTAGACAAAAATCTAGAGTTAATCTTCGATTTACAAATGAGACATTTCACAATTTTAAGTGATGAATCGTTCACATACCATTAAAATAATAATAAGTAAGACCAACATTATTATCAGTATTGGTTTTAAGTGAAATATAGCCTCACATGATTTGACCGATTAACATATCACACTGTGAAATGACACATGTTACCGTCAAAGTTTTCCTTTGTGCGTTTGTTAGCTCAGCTAAAATGAATCTGTCTGTTTGTAAACCTTTGATCAGAAAATGGTTTATATATAAATGTTATTCCGTGTTATTTATTTATCGTAAGCGTCCATACAAAGTTATATTGATCCAGAATATTAAATATAGAGATTTTTTCCATGGAATTATTTCGAATGAAAAATAAAGAGAGAAACTTGAATAACGCTGTAGGTGGTTCAGTCTTTTATATTGATATGTGACAATAGAATCGTAATGTCTTATTATTTTAAAAGAAAAACGTCTTTTCAATCTTGTCTCTGTCAACAATTATTTATTTATGTGTGCCAGTTGTCTCTAATTGCTCTGTGGTGGTCCTTTCACGATTAACGCCTATATTAAATAAATCTTTTTGATAAAAGAAAAATGCAATTTTTTCTCTCGTACACTTCAAATCCTTGCTTGAAATTGAAAAGACACATGCCTTTTTTCTCGGTTGACTAAATCTGAGAATGTTAGATAAAATTCGATGTTTTTAAATGTCTAATCGATTTAAAACGATTATTAATCATTTTTATAACAATTTATTTATCAATGCAACAATATCAATATTGAAATACTAATCAAATATGGTATCAAGTTTTTTTTATTATTCTAACAATTAATTTAATGGAATTGAACATTGTTAATATGTGGTTTCATATTATCGAACATAAAGACAATATAATTAATATGTTTATATTAGAAATAAATAGATCAATTTTCAATTAAATCAAATAATAATAAATGTAAGAGTTTGATATAATATTTTATATCTATATTATTATTAAATAATTGAAATAATAAATAAACATTGTCTTGTTATAAATAGAGATATTGAAATATGTCGTTAGTTATTTGAAATGAAAAATAAACTATTAAGATTTAATTAGATTGTCCTAAAACAAAATTATATAATAGATTAGCATCAATAATCTATTCAAAGCAATAATACAATATATATAAATAAGATTGTATAAAATCTTTTCATTTATCTAAACAAACAGTTTCTAATGAGAAAAAAAAATAGTGAAACTATTAACCAAGTTTAGTATAAATGAAAAAATATAAAATAGATGATAATTTCAATATTCAACTTATAGAAAAAAATTTTCGATCTATTATTGAAAAGTTTAATCAGCAAGTAAATATAAAACAAAAGTTAAAATTCTTTTGAATTATTTCAATTATGAGATTTGTTTCTATTTGTCAGGTTGTTTTTTATTTGATTAAATCATCTTAATCAATATAATGTATTTTCAATTTTTTTCTTTGTTTACATGAAAAAAAAAACTCGTCTAAGCATGATGTATTTTCGAGTGAATAGTTTATATAAAATTTCTTCATGATTAATATTTGAAAATTTGATTCGATTTTGATAATATATCAAAATAGATAATCAATTTAAACTTGTTTATTAAAAGTGAATTCGAAATAGACAAGATAGATTTTTATCAATGGATAAACAATTTAAACGAAAAAAGAAATCGAATTATTCTGCATTATTTATCATTCATTGTTAGTTTATACTATTTTAGTTAGTATTAAATAGATTTTGATAAAATAATTTCTAAAATTGTTTTCTTAACTTTTAATCTCTCAATATAGAAAGATTTATTCTGATAGAAATCGTAGATAAAAAATATCGGCGAATGTCATTAGAATTAGTCTATTACAAAGAAAAAAAAAGTTGCTACTAAATGATGATATTGATTTAGTCTTCTCGTATTAGATTTGTGAAGAATGAAATTCTCTTCTATAATTCTTGTCAGATTGATATATTCGAAGAACAAATCTGTCGGTATCATATTAGCATCAACGAAAATAATCATAGTCTCAGTGTGATAGACGTCAATGATAAACGTATGAAAAAAGTTCTAGTTTGAATTTAATATGTAGTATGTTACAACGTCGATTTTTCTTATAAGTCTTAACTATATGCTTAAAATAAAGGTTTATTCATCAATTTTTTTGTTGATTGTTTTTATGAAATTTTGTTGTTGATAAAAAAAGAAAAGAAATGCGTAGTAGTGAGTTTATTTTTATTTCTTTTCATCAGTGGATCCATATTCAAAACTGAAGAACAAAAAAAAAAATAATTGAAATGTCACTATGCCCGCGCGTTTCTAACCAACACTCGACGAATGAATAAGTATTAAAAAAAAACTACCATTTCACAATGATGAAATGGAGAAAAAAATTTACGTGTTTCATATTCATTGATCACAATAAACATTTTCATCACTCAATGTTAAAAATATCAATTTTTTTTTGTCTATTTCATTATAAGAAAATGAGTTTTTTTCGCATTTCTTATATAGAACTCAGAAAAGTCATGAATATTTTTTTGACTTCACGGTCTGTTGTTATATTTAAATCAATTGGTTTTAATTGTTCGAAAATCCAACGAATATACTAAAAGTTTTTCTCTAGTATTTTTCAAATGTTAAACATTTATTTTAAGACTTTCAATCTACCTTTAGGCAGATTAATAGACAAACAATACGACGGACATATATGCTTCGAGATAAATAAAAGAAAATATTCGCTTAGATTTTTTCAAAAAATCGTACACACCGAACAATCTTTCGATAAAAACATCAATAAAAATACGTTTATTTCTTAATAAATTGCAGTTTTTTTTTTGATGCCAAAACGTATTTATAATTGATAAAAGCCTTTTTTTTTGGTCCAAATATAATTTGAGATACGTCCTTTGACGATCGCATTCTAAGATTGTTTGAACGTAGGTTTTCGCAAAATAAAAATGCAAAAATATTCTTGAGAACAAGTTTCAGAAGAACACATTTTATTCAAACTAAAAAACAAATTTTTAATTATTGTTTTATATTAATTTTTATTATCTATGGAATAGAATTGAGTTTAAAAAAATTTTCTTGAAATTCATTCGTCAATTGATTTTGTTTTGATCATTTTGATATTAAAAACAAAAGTCTCTATGTTTTACTTAACTTGTTCTTTTTTTTCTGATAACATCATTCGAATCTTTCCCCAGTGTTTTTTTTAAATTGAATATTCGAGAGAATATTTAGCCTTTTCATCATAAATATATTCTTTTAGTCGAATATACTTCATCCTTCAAGTTTTTCTTTGTATTCAACTTTTACTGTCTTCTATTAATTTTTGTCGTCGAACATTATTTTTCAATTTATAGATGCTTTCATTACACCTTTGCCCTTTCTTTCAAGATTAATACTTGAAGGTATATATGAGTATACAAATATTTCTCTGCCATTGTCTTCGTACTCTTTAGAAACGGCGAGAAGTTGCGTAGAAATAAAAAACAGAATATTTGATGGGATTTTTATGTTGTTACATAGTTTGTGTGTTGATCGAAGGAAAAACTCGAGATTTTTTTATTTATTACTATTCCCTGCTTGATCATGAGACATATCCATGTCTATTTTAGTATCAAGGACAACTTTCGACTGCATCGAACATCGAAAGGGGTTATATTCTCGCTTGAAGAAAACTTCTGTTTGTGATTATTCATCAAGAAAAACGTAAAATAACTTGTCAAGAGGCGTACTTCAAATACAGAATATAGTGAAATATTTTTGTGTCCATCTCTTTCAGTTCCATTAAAAAGAGAATGATTCATTTTTAATGCATTGATTTATATAGAATGAGAATAAACAAAACCTATGACAATCAACACGGCAAAAAAAATAACGTACACCTTATTTTTTTGTTCGAAACGAATATGCTAAATCAAACAATATTAATTCTTTAGAAATCTATTTAGAGAAAAATAATTAAGAAAATCTTGAAGATAAATCCTATAGACTATTGAAATTCACAATAAATATAAGAATTTATTTTTCTTTTAGAAATTCTATCAATATCAAAGAGCTTTCCTCTAACCGTTCAACATTGGATAGATTTTATCGATTGAAACGAGATAGATATTTTGCCTTGTTACATTTATATATCTATACTAGATTTATATCCAAGGAAAATATCTCAAATAATCATATATATTATATATATATATATTTTTTTAAAATTGAATATTATAATCATAGTGTTTTCAAAAGAAAAAAATGTTTTCTTATTTATTGTTCACTTTTCAAAAACTTTTTTTACTTCATCAAGTTTGCATGTTGATCATATTCATAACAACAAATAAAATACAATTATTCACATCGAATCGTGCAACTCAGGAAAATAAAACGAATGAAGAAAAAAAGAAAGAGAAAAAGAGAAAAAGAAAAAAAGAGAGAAAGAGAGAGAGAGAGATCGATTCTATAAACAGTTCCACATGTCACATTTTCTCGATTAAACAAACTCGAATAACAGAAAAAGACAATTAATTTTCACAGGTAACCATTCATTTCTTCGTTTTCAGATTTTTTGAGCTGATTTAAAGAGTAAACCTATTCTTATTAAAAACAACGAATTGATAAATGGAAACGAACTTCTTCCTAGAAAGAACAACTGACTTTAAGGCCAGTGTTCGACACACAATATTTTCAAGAAGTAACTATATGAGAGCAACAAGGTTGATATGACCTACAAACCTAGCTTAGTCATTTTTCTTGAAATAGCTTTGGCCTTTCTGGCTTCTATATCCTCCCATGAGATTTAAACGAATTTCTTCAAAATTAACTATGAGTATCAACTCAGTCATGCTGAAATGCGAAGTGGCTTTTATCAAAATCTGGCTTTTAGGTCTCAAACAGAACTTTTCTCACCTAAGCAAACCGCTAAAAGCTCTGAAAAAAATGTTTTTTTTTATATGTAACTTTCCAAGTTGTATCATAATTCAGATGAATTAAGATCACCATAAATATTCAATTATTTTTAATGGGGAATTATGGACAGGATAAGGATAGAAGAAGTAAAAGCACTTTTCGTCCAAGAGTTCTTGCGTGAACTATATACTTTTGAACTGAAGTGATTCTACCTTAGTTAGAGGTAGTTTTTCATGCTATATCTTAATATACCATTGAACCAATCAATAAAGGCCGATATCAGATCGAAGAGTGTGATATACGATCGAAAATATCCTCTTTTTTTTAATATTATTCATCGATTTGTGCATCTTTCTAATTAATGTCATTCAAATCTTTTCGTGATCATATTTATTGAAAACATGCTTAGACACTTTTATTATAGAGTAAGAAAAAGTTTTTGTCGCAAGAAACACTTCGTTCTCGCGCTATTAGATAGACAAGAAATGAGTATGTTTTACAAGGAAACAGGAAAACACTGTTTCATTGAAAAGATTATACTCAGCAAGGCTCAAAACGGGCCACATTTTTATGGCCCGCCCAACCCGATCCAGGTCCGAACGAAACTTTTGTATTACACATTTGTTTCCTCAATAAAATTTATAGACTACTACAGTGGTTGCTTATGTACTGAGGAGTAAATAGCCGGCCTTATTTTTAGTTTAATTAGCTTAGACTGTGGGACTAAAAATAAAATTAATATACAAGAAATTGAATTGCTTCTTAAGTGAAACAAATACAAATATTCAAGATTGTAGAACTCCATAATGTTCATTCTACATAGCACGATATCCTCTATGGTACCATGTCTTAATTGAGTTACACTTATGGAAAATTCACTGCATTTCTTAGTAGAGATATTTTTTTTCTATTTTGACCATACAGTGAGCTAGCTAGTGGTCAAAAGTAATTTGTGAACAAGAAAAAATTTATTGATACCTAAAGTTTGAAGATGAGTCTCCCAATTTAATCGTTTAGAAATTTTTCGATCCCCTAATAGACTATGTTCTACTGTACTCTAACTCACAACATCATCAACCTTGTGCGAACAATTTTCCATGGAATCCTACACAAAATCCATAGAATTACTCTGTTTTCCAGAAAATGGTAAACTTGCTATGAATTCAGTGCTTAATCAAAAGTGAAGGATTAGATAAAGTGTTGTTTAAAGTTCCTGTGCTGGGTGACGGTTTATTTTCGACACATTTTTCTGCGAATCATTTCCGCTTGTTCATTAGTACCGTTTTTGCAACACAGAACTTCACAAGCAAACGCGAAATATGACTGAGCTAAACAATTATTCGAGTTGATTATGTTAGTCATACCTCTCAGAGACTTCAAAAATAAAAAAGAATCACAAGTTTTATATTAAAAACACGAAAAATACCCCATTGTTGGTGATGAGACGGACATTAGTTTTGACGTACTTCAAATTTATCGACTACAAGCAACATTTTAACGAAAGAAATGCAACGACTGTGATTTTGAATCAAAGTAACAGATTTTAATTGATGAAAAAATATTCATGACAATTTCGAGTTCCTAAAATGAGCATATAGTTTACTAAAAAATTGAAAAAAAACAATAAAAGTGTCGAGCCGGGACGGACGGCTCGTTTCGAGTCCTATTTGGTATTGACATGGGCAAATTGAAGGATAAGGCAAAAAAGAGCAGAATAAAAGAGCGTCGAGGAAAAGCCAATTTAATGTGTCGATATAGTAATCATTATTTTATTTCGAATAACTATAATGAGCTGATTTATATGAAAATTTGTCTAAAGTCAATCATTCTAGCTCGTTAATAAACTTGCGAGATCTGCTATGACGAATGAATACTTTCTCAAGGTTCGAATATAAAGGGTGGTCCAGAAGTTCTGACTCGATTTATATAATTGATTTTTTAATATTAAAACACATAGTTAAAAATTTGTCCTTATGATAAAAAGATGCAGCAAAAGACGCTCTACAAAATAGCCTATGACTGATCCTCTCTGACTCATATAGTAAGAAAGTTATAAGCTTAGAAATATACGTCACAAAAAATAAAAATTAACTGTGAACCTCATTTATAAGTTGGTGCTTTCAGTAAAAGTTTCATAACTTCATCGAAGCAAAAGATTTTTAGGCCAGGTTTGTTTTGTTTTTATTAGAAGTGGTTGCTCTTCTCTACCTAGCTGCAACATCAAAACGTCTATTCAGTTTCCTGTTCATTGCTGAGTACAGTGTCGAAAACTAGGTTGTCGATTTTTGACGTATTTTTGAAAGTTGGTCCTCCAGCACATCATCTTTTCTAGCAACAATTTTCTATAGATCATGAGAAAGAGCACATTGGAAAGTACCAAATTCAACTGAGTTCTCGCTTGTGTTACGTTTTATTATGGAAATAACAGGAAAAGAAAAAGTTCAAGTCGAAAAAAATGCCAAATTCACAAAGTTTTTATTTTTTTGTCTCCCGTATAATGCGTTTACTTTTCTTGATTGAAGTTCTGAAGTTAAAGTCTAGGTGTGATTTTGTAGAGAATTTCACAGCGCTTCTATTAAAAATAGAATTTGCTCCAGGGAACCAAAGGAACAGAAGTTATAGTGAAAATATTAAGATCGAGTTCACAGTTAATTTTTATTTTTTGTGACGTATATTTCTAAGCTTATAACTTTCTTACTATATGAGTCAGAGAGGATCAGTCATAGGCTATTTTGTAGAGCGTCTTTTGCTGCATCTTTTTATCATAAGGACAAATTTTTAACTATGTGTTTTAATATTAAAAAATCAATTATCTAAATCGAGTCAGAACTTCTGGACCACCCTTTAGATGAAAACTAAGAGGAAAAGTGCAAATTCGAAACCCCCAGCTTCTCAGCATCTTTTGGTACTGAAAGTTCGTAGTAGTAGGGGTGTACAGCTCACACTCGAGACAGCGGTTTCTCGGCTATTCTAAGGAGAAAACATACCAATTTTCGGGTCAAATGAAAGAGGATCCTGGATCACTCCAGGGCTGGTCCGACCAAGTCTATGTTTTCCCCTTGCTATAGAGAAAAAACCTTGTTGCAATCTATTTGATTGATAGCCTTTTTGTATCAGTCAATCAGATTCCAAGAAGCTGTTTCTCAGCTATTGTAAGGACAAAACATAGGCTTGTCCGGACCAATTCAAGGGTTATCCAGGCTCTTCTTTCATTTTATCCGAACATCAGTGCGTTTTGTTCTTATAATAGCTGAGAAACAGCGTCTCGCAATCTGATTGGTTGATACGAAAAAGCTATCAATCAATTAGATTTTAGCAGAGTTTTTTTTCTCTATAGTAACGGCAAAACATAGGCTTGTTCGGGCCAGCCCTCGGGTTGTCCAGGATCCTCTTTCATTTGACCCGAGAATTGGTATGTTTTCTCCTTAGAATAGCCGAGAAACCGCTGTCTCGAGTTTGAGCTGTACACCCCTACCACTACTAACTTCTAATGCCAACAGGTGCTGAAATTGTACTGAGGGGGTGCTGGAAAGGTGTTGAGGTGCTAGTGATTCCGAACCTGTACTTTTCGCCTTGCTCAAAACTCTATGAGCACCACAGCACCATCTCAGCACTTTTTCAGTACATTTCCAGTACCTTTGAGAATTATTTGGTGCATGGTGCCTGCACTTTCTCCCATGATGAAAACTAATAATCGAACGATTGAAATTTTTTGAAAAATTGAACATTTTTCTTCTATAAGAAAAGCCAAGAGACTTTTTTCAAAGTTGTTTTAAGGTTTTTTGTAAATTCTATCTTAAATAATATTTTAAATATATTTTATTAATGCAGATATTCTGGTAGAACTTGCCGCGCTCTATCGAACCATGTAAAAATATCACAAAACAAGTTTTGTTTAGTCCGATCTCTGAATTTATGTCGTCTATATTATAGTTTGTTATTGTGTTTAAATTTTAGCATACTTTATTTTTTCTCTGATACCTAATTCAATTATCTTATTTGTGGGATCATCAAACAACGATGTTATTATTCTGTAACATTCGATGTTTGTTGTTATACATTATACTTGGACAATTTAACGTAGATAATGTAATAGCAATTTGGCCATCATCAAACTCTTCTAAGATCAGTCTGTTAGGCCTTTTTCATGATGTACCAGACGCAGCTAACATAAGCCATCCGTCTTTCCATTATCAGGCTATGTTTAAGGCAGCAGTGCTACTTTCTCATCAATATAATATAACAATTGATGGAGAATTTCTAGGATGGCAAGTAGCGGAAACTACTGGGGGTATAATTGATGCGCTTAGCGATGCATGTCGTGCAGTGTTGAATTTAAATACAGTTGGTATTATTGGTCCAGAATTGTCGCGAGAATCTCAATTAGTAGCTCCTTTCGGCGAAAAACTTGGTATACCTGTTATATCATATGCTTCTACTGATCCTGATTTATCTGATAAAAAAACTTATCCAACTTTTTATCGTACAGTTCCTTCGGATGATACAGCTGCATCATCCCTTGTTAAATTATTTATTCGATATAATTGGACATCATGTTCAATTATTTATCAAAATGATGCATTTGGATCTGGTGGAGTCAAAGCTATAAATCAAGCATTTAATCAAAGTAAATTAACAGTAACACAAACGGTTATCTTTGATATTGGTTATCTTGGGTTTCGTGGAGATTTAAAAGTTTCTCTAGTTAATAGTCCAACACGAATTGTTATTGTATGGGCTGAATCAATTTATACATCTATTATATTACAAAAAGCTCTTGATTTGAATTTAGTTGGTCCATCTTTTACATGGATACTAAGTTCTAGTGTTTCATTTGATTCTTTTAATAAAACATTTCAGGAAAATTTAATTGGAATGCTTCTTATTGAACCAGTTGTAGGATCAGTTGTCAATGTACCAATTAATCAAACATTATTAGATTCAGCACTTAATATTTGGCAACAATATGAAAATGAAACATATCCTAGATCGACAAACGTTGATTATTATGCATTATTTGCATTTGATGCAACATGGGCATTAATTCAATCATTACAAAAATTGTGTTCATCAACAATAAATAATTCTTCTTCATGTTTATCATTTGTTAAATCTTCATTCTGTTTTGATAATCGTTTTAATCAATCGAATTTATTGTTAGATGCACTTAGTACAACACAATTTCTTGGTGTATCTGGTCCTGTACAATTTACTTCTAACTCTACAAATAGAATAAATGGTTCATATTATTCTCTAAAAAATCTTCATTCTGTGGCCAGTGGTTTGAGTTTTGTGTCTGTATTAGAATATGTAGATCCTGGAAATTGGAGAACACCTTTAAAAGAAAATGTTATTATATGGCCAGGAAATACATTAACAAGCCCATCTAGTCGGGCACTTCTTAAAGGTGTAACATTACGAATTGGTATTATTCGAGGACCCCCATTTCTAATTGTTGAAAATATAACAGATAATACTGGACAGACTATTATACAGTATAATGGTTATATATGGAATCTACTTAATCTTTTAAAAGATAAAATTGGATTTAATCCAATAATTCAATTAGCACCATCAAATCAAACATATACTCAAATAGTTCAATCGGTAAATGATGGTGCTTATGATATAGTTGTAGGTGATGTTACTGTTACATCTAACCGAAGAGAATTAGTCGGTTTTTCTAATGCTATATTTGATAATTCTTTACGTATTATTATGCGAAAATCACCCGATATCAGTGTTGATCTCTTATCATTCTTAAAACCATTTTCACGTAATTTATGGATATTAGTCTTTGCTACTTTTATATATGCTGGTATTTTGATGTGTATTATTGAGAGAAAAGATAATAAAGGCTTAGAAAGTGGATCAATATTATCTCAATTTGTACTGAGTGTATGGTATTGTTTTGGTAATATAGTTGGATATGGTGTAGAATTTAATGCTAGGACAGCTGCTGGACGTTTTTTAACTGCTGGTTTATATATATTAAGTTTGATATTAGTTGCATCATATACTGCTAATTTAGCATCTGATTTGACAATAGCTAAATCACAAGGTGTTATTTCTGGAATTGATGATATTAAAAATAAAAAAATTCCAAATAATCGTATCGGTATTCGTGTAGGTACAGCTAGTGAAGATTATTATTTATCAGAAATATCTGGAGGAAATAAAAATTACCATCCGTTATACACTCGACAACAAATGTATGATGAGCTACTCGCAGGTACTATTGAAGTATCGTTTTTGGATGACGGAATTGCTCAATATGTGACCAATGATATTTATTGTAATTTAACTTTAGCTGGAAATGGTTTTGATGTTGGCATTTTTGGTATTGTTACTCCTAAACAATGGTTATATGCACAAGATTTAGATGTTAATATATTATCATTAAGAGAAACAGGTCAACTTGAGGATTTAAGACAAAAATGGTTTGAACAAAAACATTGTTCTGATTCAACTGTAACATCGACTGCAATTGAAATTAAGGCAATAAGTGGATTATTCGTTACATTTGCAGTAATTAGTGTTTTATCATTCTTATTATTTTTATGGATGAAAAGATTGATGATTAAAGGTTATTTATCGAAATTCATATGTCCAAATAAATCTTCAACTGAACAAAAATACTCTATTAAAAGACGAGGAAGCAAAACTTCTCAACATTCGCAAAACAATCAAACAGTGTTACCCAATTTTTCAGGTTTTTAACTGAAAATTCTCTTTATTACGAGAAAAAAAAACTTTTATTACATAATTAACCAATTTATTTTTGAAATTTTCTAACATTTTTTTATTTTTCATACCAAAATCATATTTGAAAATATTAGTCACGATAAACTAAAATGTACGTCCCGTCTATCTATCACAAATGTATCGCCTTTTCGAAATTTAATAATAAACTAGTGACTTAATCTTTAGATTTATTTTTAATTATTTTATCTTTCTTATATTTCATAGATTTGATCATAATAGAATATTCGAATTTGAATTATTCTATAGGAAATAGATAACATTGATCATAGTTCATATACACAATAGATTATGTAATATGGTATCAATTGATATTTTTCAATAATAGAATTTCATTCGATATATTCAATATTTAAATTGTTTGCAAGATCATTTTTAACAATAGATAAGATAAATTGTTGATAACTACTTGCTTAGAAGTCTCAAGACACAAAAAAATATATATTTCTTATTGATGTTAAACTCAGATTTAAGAGAGTATGACATGTGAAAATGAAAGTAAATGAATATATATCCTCAAATCAAATTATCGATCTCACGCCCAATATTCTCAATTGCGCGAAAAAGTTCGATAGGAAATTAGTATTAAAATTTTGTTCATTGATTTAAATTGAATATAATTAATTTCAATAAATCGAATTTGAGATAGATGAGACTAAAATCAAATAATTTCAACTAAATTCGAATAATGACGCATACTAATTTGGACACTAAGCCTATCAAATTTATTTTCGTAAGTTGTCAATAAATTTCCTTATCGAAACATATCTGTATACATA
>CAJNOL010000552.1:0-16610 GCA_905250125.1 Rotaria sordida | reverse complement strand
TCTCATCATTACAAGATTTATCGATGATATTTTTAACGAAGATTGGGGTACAGTGGGGCTATATATGCTGAAAGTTTCAGCTTGTTCTGCTGAAATTTCACCAAATAAACGAGCCTACTCTTTCAGTGATTCCACAATCACCGATTATTTAAACCTTGATTTTTATATAAAAATGTGCTCCCTATAATCTTCTATCGATTGCTGAAAACCGCAGGTCGCTATAACTTTTCGTTCGAAAGTTATAAGTTTTTTTTCCAGATGCCTTCTTTTAAAATTCCGATAGTAGTCAGTATATTAATTGAAGATCTTATTCGAATATTTCCATAACTTATCGATAATATCATTAAACTATTATTCGAAAATGTCGAAATAAGCTCTTTTTAATAAAATATCTGTTAAATTTATAAATAAATAAATATTCGACTGTAATAAAGAAGACTTAATTCGAACTAAAAGATTGTTTTATTAATCAAAATTATTTAATTAAAAAAGAGAAAAACAAAGTGAATGAATGTATTTTATGTATCTTGATTATCTCTTAAATAAGTAGCCATTTGTTGTTCTTCTTCATTAAAATTTTCAGGAGAAAGAGCTGCACCACCAGTTACAGAAGGTCGAGGATTTGATAAATTTTTTCGTTTATGAATAGAATAAATAACATATGAAATAAGATAAAAAATAATTGACATTAATAAACAAACAATTAAAAGTGTTGGAAAATGTTTTGGATTACGATCCATTACAAAACCTAAAAAGAAAAAGACATTCAAATAAAATTAAAATGAAAACCATTAGAAAAATGATTGACCAGCTATTTTTTGAAGTGTTATTGTTCCAACTGCTGATCCACATAAAAGTAAAGCAAGAAGCATTGGTACAACATTTAATTTCTGATTAAAATATCCAAATGATAATGGAAATATTGGCGAAAATACTAAACCAGTTGCTGATCCAAGAATAAATAAACTTGTACTTGTTAAACCAATAACCCATACAAAAATTAACCAAGCTAGAGCAAGACAAAATCCTCCACACCAAACAATATTAAGACATATATCCACTGATAAAAATACAGATATAATTGCAGCAATTAATCTACCAATCTAGATTTAGAAAAAAAAAACATACATTTTCTTATTCAATTTTATTTCTTCAAATATACTTTATTATTGCTACTTTTATTTACGAACAATTAATAGACAAAGCAACGAATATTATTAAGAAAATATCTCTCAGAAAAAAAACACATTTAGTTTTTTTCACAACTCGTTAGAAGAAAGTGATAGAGATTGTTCACATCATTATTATTAATAACTGGTAGAGAATATTTTAAAAACAGTTTTACAAATCTAATATTTTCTCTCTGGTAGATTATCTTGAAAAGTTATCATTTATATCCTAGGTAGGATAGTTTTTCTAGTCTTAAATATCACGATCGACATTATGGAAAATTTCTCTAGGTATTTATCCGAACTTCTCATTCGCATATTTACTAATCACCTACCACTTTGATACTAAATTGTTCCTGACAATAGACAAGAAAATCAGTCGAAACATTTAGCGAACGGTCCAACAGCAACTGATCATCGAAAGAGAAAATTAGGTAAAAAAAACAAAAAGGAACAAAATTGTTTAGAGAAAATAAAAATGATTCCATGGAAATAAAAATCTCGGATAATGTTAGATTAACCTCTAGGATAAAAAATGCCTATAGATAGACTGTCACTATCAATTCGCTATTTATTTGACCATGTAATGATTTTCTTGTTATATGTGTCATTTGAAGTATATAGTCGTCATTTAATATAACTTGTTTAATATGATCATTTAATTAGCTAGCATCGACGATTAAACGAAGTGCTTAAGTCAATATAGAGATCTCAATGAGTGCAGTCAGTAGAGAGAATCTATATCCTTTTAATAATAAAAAATTGAATCTTTTTTCATAAGTAGCATATATCTGAAAACAATGTAAAATAGTTCGATGAAAAAAGTAATAGTACATACAGAATATGAAAGCCAATATAAAATAGTAGCCCAACTTGCACCTTGAGTTGATATATTAAATTTATCTTGCTTAACATAACTAAAAAAGAATTTGGAAAATGTTTGATCATTTCCACCAATGAAAAATGTATATATAACAAATATAATTGAAAGTATTAAACCATATTGAAAAAATCCTCGACCACATGTACGAGGAGAATATGGAGAAGATTTATCTTTATCAATTGTATGAGTTGTATTCAATGGATTTGTACTTACAGCAGTATAATCAACCTAAATAAACGTAACATATTTATTTATTGTTTTATCATTGTTTTATAATAACCTGTTGAATTTCTAATCTTTCTCTCTGACTTTTTTGTTCTCGAATATAGAAAAAAAGATGTCCAACAGCTATTAAAAGACATAAAACTGCAGTAATTGAATAAGGAACAACAATAGACGAATTTTTTGTTGGTATCGAATGGACAGATTCAAATGTTTCATTAAGTGTTATGTTATTTGTTGTATCCTTTGATAAAGATCTTTGACTAAGAAATGGACGAACAAGTAAATTAGCAATAACAGCACCAATTCCATATCCTAAATGAGCCGTATTTAATGGAGCCGCTGCATGTGCACCCCACATTGTTAACAATATATTCGTTCCACCTAAATATATACAAATTGGAATTCTCAATAGGAATTAATAGGGACAAAAAATTTGTATTAATTATTGGTCTTATTCAATTATTCAATTCTGCATTATGTAATATAGTAATTTTTTTTTTTAAATTTTGTTTAAATTCTATTTGACATTGTTTCTTTGATTGAACTCAAATATTTAAATTTAATTGGATATATTCTGATTGAATTTCATAATAAAAATACTCTTTTTATTTAAATATTCTTAAACGATTCTTGAAAATTTTTTTATTTTTATTTCTTTAGTTTGATAATGTTCGAACATTAAAACAAACCTAAATCTGTAAGACCTTGAGCAGCACCTTGAATAAAAAATAAAATACACATTAATATCAATGATGTTACCAATGAAGTACCAAAAACGGCTAAATATAAATCTTTTATTAATTATGTTTATTTATAGATAAGTTAAATCTTACCAATAGCAGCTAATATAAATGCACAAACAAGAATACCTTCCGAATGTTTTTTAACAATGTTTTGTAGAAAAGCACCACATATATTTGCTATTAAATAACCTGCACCTCGTGATGCAAGTGCTGAACCCATACCACTATAATCAACGTTGGCATTTGATGCTAGAATTCCCATTGTTGGTCCAACCAATTCAAGATGAATACCCTTTTTTTTTTATCAAACAACATTTTCTTTTTATCATTCATTTATCTTTTTGTTTTTTTTTTTTTGTTAGTAAAATCAATATATAAATAATATGATTATAGAACAGATAGATATACTCTTTAGATAGATATATCAGACTAAGTTGAAATTTATGGAAAATGATTAAAATAAACAAGTAATCATATAGATTTATATTAATTTATGGTTAACTTTTATTTAAATCTACTTTATCTTACAAATATCCTATTAAGAAAAAGAAAACAATCTTTAACCTTATGCTTATTTACTATCATTATTTTTTATCCATTATTTATTTCTCTTCGAATTTAATTTCCTTCATAAATTTTATTTAGTTAAATTACAATAAAAAAAAAATGAAGGATTTATTCGATAAAATATTTGGTGTAATACAATAATTACTATCATTTTATCAGAATTGAATAGAGGAATAATTTCAACTATTAGTTAACTTGTTCATAAATAAATAGTCTATCTAGTTAAAAAGAAAATGCAATAGTTCCTATGTTTGTTTAATCAATATGAATATTCGAATTAAAAAAAAATTGATTTGACAGTTTTTGCTTCAAATAAAAAGTGACTTCTGTTCAAGGTTAATTTTGTTTAAGGTTAAATATAGGTAAAGGTTTACATGAAACTTACTAAAGCAATCCATGTAAGAACAAGAAATCCACTTTTAATTAAATTCCATGGATTACTTGTATATATTTTTATTCCACTTTGAGATTGTTCAGATGATTCTTTAGTCATTTTTTAAATTTATCTATAACAGATTAAAAAAATTTTTTTTATGTGTGAAATATTTCATTACTCACTTTAATTAATCATTAAACAAATATTTGTTTTAATACTTTGATATTAGGACAATGAACAATAAAAAAAAAATCTAAAAATAAAATATTATGTTTATAAATAAAACCTTGAACTCGAAATGTCGTCTTCACAATCAATATTAAATTATTCATTGGTCGAAAGAAAAAAAAAACCATAAAATAGTACAGATGTGTTCGTAAAAGAAAAAAAAATGTCGTTAGAAAAGGAGCGAGCGATTATAGAAAAGGAGAAATGTGTTGCTTTATACATTTGTCAATATGATTCATTGATGTTAAGCGTTTTTTTCTTTCATTTTTCTTCTCTTTACTTCTTTGCAATAAAAGTAAACGAGAAAAAAAATTCGTTAAAATATTCTTTACTTTCTATTTTACTACCAGTCAAAAAAAACACAAATAGATTACAACCCATAATAACTTTCCATTTCAAAATTAAAATAATTTTTTTTTCTCAGCACATTCTGTTTAAATAAATATACATCTCAATTATATCATCTTTTTAGAATTATTCAAATTAAAAGCACAATCAACATATATTATACTTATGAACTTTTAGAATTGAAAAGTGTCATATTTCATTTCTTTTTTTTTTTTTGTTGTTAAAATACTCGTTTTATATGTTGATTATATTAGTCAATTGCAACTTTTTCGTACTATTGACATTTTAGCTGAATTTAGATAATAACTTGTGTTTCTTCCGACCGATTTCGAATATTTTTTTTATATGTTGTTCCTCTTCGTATGTCGCACTGTCACATAAAATTTCAGTTCTATCGTTCATACCATCGGTGAGTTCTGAGAGGTATATTACAAAAAAAAGAAACGTTAGTTTTTACTAATATGTGGAAAGAAAAAGAAATTTTTCAGCTATAGAAAACCAAGAGAAAAAGTGTGTAATGAGGCTGTTTTGTAGAGCGTTCGATGCTCTATGAACATTTATAAACAATTTGAATCTAATGTTCACATTGTTTGACAAATACTTGTATGCTTTTATTTTGAGTGACAGAAACTTGATTCTAGTTCTGACAAAGATAAAGCTAATAGTGTGCGGACTATATCGAAAGAAAGGCAACTCTTTAATGAACAAACTAATGAAAAAAAAAACTTTGTGTTATCATATTTGTTTCTGGATAAAAATAAGAAAACTTTATGAAACAAAAGATCATTATACTCATTTTGTAGAGTGACCATTTGAATATTGACCACTTTAGAACTCTTTAACGAATCGTTCGATTTGATTCAAATTTTCATAGTAGATATCAAACAAAAAGTTCTATTAATGATAAAAAAATTCAGCCGTTAATCTACTTCTTCTGTTCAGGAGAAATTAACATTATATGAAAAATGTTGAGTGACGATTTTTCTGCAGATATTTTCAATCGAACTCATTCGAAAATATTCTTTTCGACTAGAATATAAATGAATAGAATACGTCAAGCAAATTCGAGTATACTGTGGTCTTCTCCCAAGGAGAAAATAGCGAAACTTCATCTACTTCCGAAGTATTTGAAGTACGACGGAAGTACAGAGACGTATCATGGAAGTACGCACTCCTGAAGTCTCGCTCCTTCCTCCCTTGTCTTCTTCTAACTTCCTATCCTACATACAGAGCTGAAAAATGGCTCGAATCTTTTCAATGAGTAAAGCCAATTTTACTATTAAATTTAGCAGAAATAAAACTGTACAACATGTATTTATCTTAAGGGTATCCCCCCCCCCTCTTTTTTGATACTTGCTGGTTCTCGAAGACGGTACAACCAATCAAGCTGAAATTTTTAGCACAGAGAGAGCACTAAAAATAAAGGGATATGTGTTCGAGGAAAAGAATTTAAAAGAGGTTTTGTGGAGTTTTTCAGGAAAACTCTGGTTTTCCAGAGGTCCGCATCCTGACACATTACGACCTCCCCTTAAAGCTTATCCGATTGAGCTGAAATTTTGTTTATAGATGCCTAACACTATTCCTCAGAGGTAAATTTAAAGATTTCCAAAAATCTCACTTTCTTTTTTTTTATAAGAGAAATACGCCAAGATTTGAGTTTGTGCTTCGGGTCTTGACTTTCGCGACCCTGTAACTCTGAGTAGAAACATCAAAAATGAAAACGCTTTATTTTACCTCTGGAGAATACTTCAAAGTATTAGTGGTAAAATTTTCAGCTCGATCGGACAAACTTTAAGAGAGGTCGTAATGTGTCAAGATTCAGAAAATCGCTGTTTTACAAAACGCTAAGTAAAAGAAAAAAATTTAGACTCGAATAATGTCTCTAGTTGCATGTGGCACTTCAGGCTATCGTATCTTAGGTTCAGCTCGAAATCGAGTTTTTGGTCACTAAAGAGGGGGGGGGGGTACCCTTAATACTTAGTGAAGTATTGATAAACTTTTGTCCCTTAACATAGACATAGAGTATAATAAAATCTTCTAGTCAGAAATAGTTGTAATTGATTCATATATATATATATGATATTTCAATCGAATTCTTAGTATTATTTTAATATACTACAAATGAATTGGTGAAACATAATTTGAGAGAACTATTAAATAAATAATGATAATTATCGATCAATGAAAAAAAGTGAACATATTTTCAAATCAATTAGAAAACAATGTTCGATTGACATGAAATGTTTCATTCATGGGAAATCCTAATATGATTAATCATCTATACAAATTGATCAAAACGTTTCTTTTTCATAAATGCATTGCAAGATAAGCACCTAACCATCATATAATCTGCATTTCAACATGATTTTTTTTTAATCAATTCGCATATTTCAGAAAATATATATATGATAATTAGAGAACAAGCTCACTTTAATTAAATTTATCGTAGCGTCCTCATTCTTGCGCAGTCCTATGTGTAAATTAGATGAATGAGTGAAAATTGTGTGAATAAAGTGAAATAGTGTCGTAGTTAGAATTGAAAAATCTGAAGTATAGTCAATATAGAAATATTCCTTCAAATTGATTTATAGTTAGTCGTGTATTCAATTGTAATGAATAACTTAAATGTGTCAACTATTCTTCGGTTTTTTTCAATATTGAATATGATAAATCATTCTCAAAGTTTTTTTTTCAATTTTCAGTAAACAAATTTACGTAGAAATGTGTGATAGATTAGTGAATATATGATAAAATAATATCAATAAACGAATAGAAAACGAATTTGGCAAAGAAAAAAAACAAAATGAAAATATGATATTTACTTACCTTGAAAAAAGTGAAATGTATTAATCGATAATAATCATCATTGTAATAAGAGTATATGTGTTAATTGTATAAGATTATCCGAAGATGATTTTAGGAGAGAAATTGAAGTATGTTCTTTTATTAGTTTGCTTCGACTCGTCAAATTCTTATCAACGAATATTTTATATTATATTTCTAAGTCGAGATAAGGTATATTAGAATTGAATTTGTTCATTGTCGACACTGCCAGTATGAATCAAAACGTTTCAAATTGACAGTGTCGATTTCAATGTAGCTTATCTCGACCTTCTAACTAACCATAGATATTTATATATAAACGATTATCACTAGATTAATTATCTATTCATTTTGTTTTCCTATTAACCTATCGGAATCTTTTTTTTTTGATTGAAATAGCAACATATGTGATATATATGTCTATAGACATTTTAACTCTATGAGCGGCATCTATCACATGAGATTATTTTTAAGATTAAAAAAGAACAACTGAGATTCACTTAACGAAACTCTTCCATTTAAAAGTAGAAAAAAAAGTAAAGATTTATGTTAAAATATTTATCTTATGATAAACGAATGTATGTCTCATTTATTCGAGTCAAACTGATAATAAAACAATATATTCATTAATTAGAGATAGGATACATGAACATGTTCACAAAGCCTTTATTTGATCGTTAAGGAAATAAAGAATAGAGTCAAATAAAATTCCTCGGAGGCTTATAGAACAAATCTCACTAATGAAATAATGGAAGTTGTCCTAGAATTTGAGTTAAAGTGTTTTAGTGGTGATAAACAAACATCTGTTCGTTTATTTTCTCCCTATAAATAATCTCTTTAAATCAATTGAATATATGATATATGTTTTGTTGATTAATAGAAATTCTTAAAAAGAATTTAAAAAATGTCCGTATGACTAATCGTTACATAAAAAAAACTTGAAGAGAGTTTTTATTTCAGTATGATCTTATTTAGAAGTTTTCTAATTTGATCAAGAAACTTTTTTAATCAGGATAAATTTGTTTTATTCATTGGCATTCTTCGTATTTCTTTCTTTTCTAATCTTTAAATAGATTCTGCTTTTCTATATTCATATGTTTTATCTCGAGAACAATTCTATTTGACCAAATATATTCTTGATTGTGATATCAATTAATATTTTTCTTTATATTTACAGATCTTTATTTCAAATAAAAAAAAAAAGCATTTTTACTCAAAATACGAATGGAAATATTCATTTAACTTGTTTATTAAATAATTCATCTTTTCGCCCTCCGTCCCTCCCCAAAAAAAACGTCTTATAAATAGTAGTGTCTATAGTGTTTCTAAAAAAACTCCCGTTATCTTTAGTAAAATAACGATAAAAAGGCATGTTTAAATGCATGATAAATAAATAGATAAAAATCAATCCATTCGAATAATGCTATAAATAACTTTGATTGAAGGAAAAAAAACATGTGCCCTTTCATGCATTGGCTCATAGTGGTATTTTTAGATCATGTTTCAACTAAAAAAAAAATGCGTTGTAAATAAAAAGAGATGAATTGAAATGTGTTGCAATTAAAATATAAAGGTGTTAAAAGAAAAAAAGATGTATTTAAATGCAAAAGTAGCGTTTTTTTTTCAAAAAGTTGCCGTTAAGACGTTGTTTTATACAAGTTGTTTTTCATGAATAGTGTTTATCGATCATGCCCTCCCTATCTAATAGAAGATTCTCCTCAATTAATTAATTTATTTTGAATTTAGAATTCTGATTCGTATATTTATATCAAAATCTATCTAAATTTCAAGGATTTAACCTAAACAGCATTAAAATACTAAGGACAAGATAATTTATCGGCTTTGAAAAAACCCTAAAAATCTCTTTGATTCTTTAAAAAATTCTTTTAATTAAAAACTATGTAAATAAGTAAAATACAATAGATGACCACTGCCTCACTTCCGGGAAAATTTCTACAGTTGGACATAATATTAGAATACTCGAGCTCTTCTATTATCGAAAGAGATTTCGA
The DNA here is from genome assembly GCA_905250125.1 of Rotaria sordida. Taxonomy (NCBI): domain Eukaryota; kingdom Metazoa; phylum Rotifera; class Eurotatoria; order Philodinida; family Philodinidae; genus Rotaria; species Rotaria sordida. The sequence goes on along the minus strand of CAJNOL010000552.1, from coordinate 7,236 downwards.
ATGTTAACTACACGAAGAATTGCGTTATAATATCGAATTGTGCGATGTTATTTTCAATATTAACTTGGTCAAACAATGGAAATGAATCGATTAATTTATGATGATAACAATTTATGTCGGTGTTGAGTGTCCGAGAAATTCATTAAGTTAAAATAAAACAACAGAAAAATAAATAAATATGAGAATAATGACAATAAAAATTGTTATCTTTTCCATTGATCACGTTTTCGTTCTAAAATTAATTATATAGGATGACTCAAAAGTCAAGCAACCGAGAAACAATCAAATATCTCTGTTACGGTTCGATCAAACGGGTTGATTTTTTCTCACTAGTAAAGGCATGTTCACACTCCATATCCATAAAGACAACGATAGAGAGAACCTTTTTCAAATTCCAATATTGACTTCAACAAAAAAATTTTACTTTTTCACAGACAGGAAAAAAAACAAAGTAGTATTTTCTTCTGTCTTGGTTGTTGTAGGTCTACCATTTCGTGGTGCGTCATCGACAGAATGTCTTTCATCAAACTTTTTTGATAGTCGATAAATTGTCGATCGATTCGAAATTCTGTCGCCAGGAAATTCATTTCAAAAAGCTGTATCTACTGTTCATCATGGTCTTCTTGATGTCCACCAATATTTAAGAACAAAAATTCTTTATTATTTTCTCATCAATCCCGCCATCTACAAGCAAATGACCACGCAACAATGGTTATACACTGAATATAAGATAGAAGATGAATAACAGACAAGAACAGGACTTACAGAGAGTACACAAAACAAATGTAGATAAAGATGAAAGATAAATATGACTAACAGTATACGAAGAATATAGATTTCTATCGTATGAACTATCAATGTGGGCTATAGTAGAGCGAAAAGAGAAAAATAAGAAGAGACCAGATATATGAATTAATGACACATGATAATCAGAACAACATTTGATTATTTAAAGTAGAGGTAATTGAAAATTTGAGAAAAATTTTTTTCTTCGATTTTTATATAGTTGGATAGAGCTCATAAAACTGCATAAGAAAATATTTTTTAGAAAATTTTTCGAAGCTCTTAATAAAAGCAAAAAAATTGAAAAGACAAATGCACCTATATCTTATAAGATATCGATCTAGTTTTGAGAAGTAAGGGTCTAATTTTATAAATTCTACTCTAACAACTTCCAAACATTTTTTTTCTATTATCCAATGTGGAAAGCTAAGTATAGAGACTCAATTTGGAGACTGGTCAATCATAACTTGATTGCAGCTTGAGAAGACCAACAAATCTATGAATCAGTTTTTTGGAACTATTGTTTTGTTGTTGAGAAATGACGTTTTTCGCTTTCATGGACAACTGCAAGAATTCCGGTCACGTTTAATGATTTTTAACTTTAGTTTTATTTTTATGCAAAATATATGTCATAGTCAAAATTAGCATAAAAAACTGAGCCAAATACATTCTTTTCTAGTGCAATATTTTTTTCGACGAAAATCGACTTGTGCTCCCCCTCAGTCCAATTTTTGGAAAATTTCGGTTGAGGGAGGGTACAGGTTGGTTTTTGTCGAGAAAAATATTGCGCTAGAAAAGTTTTGAATATGACATATATTTTGCGTCAAAATAAAACTATAATGTTAAAAATCACTAGAAATGACCGGAATTCTTGCAGAATTTTGTCCATGAAAGCGAAAAACGTCATTTCTCAACAACAAAACAATAGTTCCAAAAAACTGACTCATAGATTTATTGGTCCTCTCAAGCTGCAATCAAGTTATGATGGACCAGTCTCCAAATTGAGTTTCTATACTCAGCTTTCCACATTGAATAATAGGAAAAAATGTTTGAAAGTTGTTAGAATAGGATTTATAAAACTAGACCGATATCTTATAAGATATAAGTGTCTTGTCTTTTCAATTTTTTTGCTTTTGTTAAGAGCTTTGAAAAATTGTTTTTTAAATATTTTCTTATGCAGTTTTATGAACTCTATCCAACCATATAAATATCAAAGAAAAAAAAAATTTTCCTCAAATTTTCAATTACCGGTACCTTACTTTTATACTCACAAATACTTGCTATGAGGGATATTTGAGTTATTTATATTCGAGAGGATTGTTTTTTAAACCCTATTAACTGTAAATCTAATCAAATAATATTTTTCTATTCAATTTTTAATGTTAAATAAGAAGAAAATGTTTTAATAAAGTTTGAAAAAAGTAACATAATTAAGATTTGACAAATTCGATAAAAAAATCAAGCTCTCAAGTAGCACCTTTCCAGTTTTATTCATTCGAGATTTTTATGTTTTTTTTTAATCAAATGGTAATCAAATCGAGATAAAAACTATATATTCATGACCGGCTAGTCAAGCGCTATCGGACCACATATAAACAAATGAGAAAAAAAAATAGATCAAACTTTGCATTTTCTGCACCTGACAATAATGATAAATAGTCGTATCGAGAGACCAAAACTTATTACTGATCGTAAGCGTCAATGTTCCCAAGCACACAACGACTTAATGAATTCCAGGCTCTCAATTTTCTGAAAAGACTACAGTTCTCTGTATCATTCAATGTTATGCATAACTTAAAATACGTAGATCGATTTCAAAAGAGAAGAATATCATATTGAGAATCATTATATTGTTCAAGGATAAGAATTCCTATTTATTGATCTACGTCATTGAAAATTAATTTATTAAAAGAATAATAATGAAATTTCACGATTGTAAAATGAAACATTTTTAGACTAAAATCATTAGTTAAAGAGATTTCCACTTATGATATGAATATCTATGGCAGGAAGTTCTACTATAACATAAATATTCTTTTTCCATAGTGCTGCGTTAGAGGATTTTTTTTTATTTATTGCCTTTATTACGCTTCAATATATACTTTCTGCAAAAATTCAATATTATTCTTATTGGCAGAACGTCATCATTAGTCTATTGAATAGTTATTGACGTCATATCATATTAAATAAAAGATAAAAGTTATCATAAATTTCAATTCGAATTGTTATTATTGACATAGATATATTTCTGTTTGTGTCAGAAGACATTTATCTCGTTATTGACTCATGTTTGTTTAATAGTTTTTAAGATATACTTTAAAAAAAAATATCTATCGAAAGAAATCATGAAAATTCTCGAATACAATCTTATTTATGACATTTGATATTCTACTTGTAGTATTAATCAATAGAAAATATACTTGGGCACAAAACTTGACTATTGATTTCGCTTAAAAATAACCTTAATGATCAAGATTATGTAAAAACAAAAGGCATTACTTTGGATAATTATACTTAAGATTTAAATTATCGTAGCTTTTCTTTCATTAGATCGAGTTTGTAGAAGTCTAAACATTTGAATAATTCACGTAAATACTTACAATATTTTGTTGAAAATTAATACCTACATTCGGATTGAATAAGAATGAATATTTTATAGAACAAGTCTCAATTTCAAAAATCTAATATCTCATTATGTTTCTGAAAACTATCATCCATCGTCGATTTAAAATAGTTATTCTTTCGAGCACAAATATTGAGAAGGATATTTTAGATCATGAGAATATAAATATTGTTTCATTTCCACATAAATGAATATCTACAATTTCATAATTCAATAGATGTTTATATAATAAAGTTAAAATCGGTATGAAAAATCTATATTAAAAAAATAAAATCAATAGATTTCTATAGAATATAATCAAGATTAAAAATGAAAATAATTTTCTAAATAAATTAAACATAGAAAAAAATCTCAACTATTTAATGATGAAAACTATGCGATTTTTTTCTTTAGTTTGAATATTGATGATCAATTATTTTATATACAATTAATAGAATTTTATATTTCTATATATGAACAATATTCTTCATGTGTTTTATTTTAATATTATTATTTTTCGTTATTTTTTTCTCTCGACATAAAATATGAGTCAATATTTGTCACGATTATATCTATGTAGAAACATTTCATAGATCCCATCGTTAGATTTTATATTCTTTCTTTTCTCCACTGTATATTTATGATAAGCAAATAATTGTTTGAAAGCAACGTGTGCTGTGAGAGGAAGATAAAGGTATATAGAAGTTGGTTTTAAATATGATGTGTGTTTGTTGTCAAATGTATGTTAGATAGAAGTTCAAATGATGATTATCTTTATGAGAGATGAAAAAAAAGACAAGATATTTATATATTATTTACTCCTTTTACCTGATTATAAATGATATATCTAATATTTATTTTATTAATAGAGAATATTTATAGGTAAGGTCGGAATATATAAGATAAGTTTCAAGTCAACCATTTTTGCTTTACTTTTTCAAGTAATATACATGATGATAGATCATTCGACTACACATTTTTTAAATAAGTACGTTTAAGAAAATAAATCAAATTTGAAATAGTATTTGATTTATTATTCTATAATATTGAATATAAGTTAAATATCCATTGCTCCCATAGAGAGACTCATTTTCCTCTAGACTATAATCAATTGATAGAGTTTGAGATATTTGATCTATCCAATTCCATTGTTAAGTTATTTTAACAAAATAAATTTGTATGTTTGTTTTTCTTGATTAAGATAATTTGATTTGAAAAATAAAAGACAAAATGATTAGTGTTCCTGTAAATGCTAATACAATTTATATACCGATGATTCAAAGTAAGTTAGAATTTTTCAATAGGATAAAATCTTTATTTTTATTTATTTGTTAGCTGGATGTTGTAAAGGAGAATATGATACAACATATCCAATTCATCTAAATGGTATAATAAGTCAATATGAATTTCAAGAATCAATTACTAAAATAAATAAAACATTTTCTTCATATAAAAATTTTTTAATTGCTTATTCAATTATATTTGCTTTATCAATGGTATTTGGAACAGCAAGTTTTACTGTCGGTGGAATAATGGCAGCTAAATCTTTTAAAATTTTTTATATATTACTCGCTATTGGAATATCGTTTACTACAATTGGATCATTAATTTTTAGTGTTGGATTTTGTCTTATATATTCAAAACGTACAGCACGATTAAGACAAGCCATTGCTGAAGAATCAATGAAATATTCATCGAGATCACCAATACCATGTAGCTGGAGATTAGAGATTTCAAGAGCTTGGTTTGGAGGATATACATATAATAATTATCAAATGTTTTATCAAGTATGATTTTTTTTTTCTTATTAACATATTCATTTTTCTTAAGAATATTATTTATAACTAAAAAATAGTCAAGAAAAAAAAATGTCAGTATATAATATGTATTGGAACTGTGAAGATAAATTTCGATAAAATAATTCTTCATATATATTTCAATTGTTTGTTTTGTTTTATTTTTCTCTAGTTAGCAATAGATATTGGTCGTTCTATTCCCCAAGGAAATCTTGATCGAATGCATCATTCAAATAAAGTTGCTCCAGAATCAACATCGTTTTTTCGACGAGAAGATAATTACGCACCTCCACCATATTCAACTTCAGCAGTAGCATTTTGTCCTCGATGTGGTCTACCACGACAATCTATTACAGACAAATTTTGTTCGTCGTGCGGACATTCATTCAATTAATTATATATATATATATTTTTTTTGTTTGTTTGTTTTTATTTATACTTATACTTCATCATTAAACAATAATTTATTTTTTTCTATAAAGTACTTTATTTTATAGATATAAACAGTTAGAATTATCAATCTAAGCAATATTCGAATCTATTCGAAAGGCATTTAATCAATTGGCAAATAAAATTTTAACTAGAAAACTTTTATTGAGTCTCATTGAAAGTTGAATTGAAAAATGAGTTAATATATGAAAAGCTGTATTCATCCTTAGATGTAATATAAGAAATGTTTAGAAATTCACTTATGAGAACGGATGATCGAAAAGTTTTCGAAAAAAATTGAAATTGATATTTGTTTTGTTCAACTGATGTTTTATTTTTGATTTTTTTTACAGAAAATCCACACACTATGGATCTATAAAATGACATAATCAATCTATTGAAAATGATTGTTTATCTATCGATTTTCCGAAGTTTGTTCGAAGGCACTTTTTGTGCATTTTGACAATATTAATGTTAGTTATATATTAATTTTTAATAAATTGATATATTCAATTGTTACGAAGATCTACAGATAAACAATCATTTTTGATAGATTGATTATGTCATTTTATAGATCCATAGTGTTTGGATTTTATGTAAAAAAATCAAAGACAAAACATTAGTAGAACAAGACAAATAGTAATTTCAATTTTTTCCAAAAACTTTTTGATCATCCGTTAATAATTATGTTGATAAAAAATAGTTAATAGAAGTGAAACATATATCAAAAGTTAATTTGATATTTTAATATTCGTTTATTAAACGATAATGTTAATAGAATTGTATAACTACTGAACTTTTGATCTTGTTAATTATTATGATGAAAATTCGAATTTTCAAAGGAATCGAATAATTCTTGACGAAAATAAATCATATGAGTATTTGACTTTGATGTTATTTGTATTTTGTGCAGATTAATTTGAAATACTATGAACAAGTTGATAGAACGATATAAAATAAAAATCGTCATATTTTTCTTTATTTGTAAGTCATTAAGTTGACATATTTGTTTTTATTTTTAAATTATTAAATAAAAGTGAACTTTTCGAGCTCATCGTTTCTTTTTTAGTTCATGACATAAATTATCGAATTTTTTAAAAATTCTGTTGTAAAAGTATCAAGAATATGATGAACTTCTCTTTTGTTGATGTGACTTTTTCGATTTGTTTTTCTTTTCTATTGACGCAAGAGTAAATAAATATTCTTCATAATTCTACTCATAAATGATCATATTAAAAAGTTTTTTCACAGATATTTATAAATCAATTTTCGATTACTAAACATAAAAAAAGCTTATCGCTCTCAATAAGACAAGTTGTTATTTATTGTTCTTCTCTTGTTTTTTTTCCTTATGTGCAACATGACGAGGTAAATGTGAAATGATCAATGTTGCTATTCAATCTATAAAAAGCAAGCAAGACAAACTGATGCTTTTTATTCGTTTCTTCTACTACCTAGGTCATATTCAACTTTTCATTTTACTATATCACATATATATCATTAGACTTATTTTATTTTAGAAATTTTGTAGGTTTATTCGTTTGTTATATCACCCTGATCACTATACACGGAAAGCATCTTTTTTTTTTTTGATTAATTCTCTAGATTGTTGTTGTTTCGTTTAAA